>CAAKHF010004770.1:472-17184 GCA_901007745.1 Hippocampus kuda
CTCCCCCCTTCCCACTCCCCCTCCCCCTCATTACATGTTATGTCTTGTGACTTGTTGTAACTGTCATATGCTTCTTTATGTGCTAGGGTCTTTTTTTATCCTAGACTTAAATTATCCTCAGAAGAGGATAGTTCGAGTGTGGTTTTTTTTTTCCCCTCTCCCTACCTTGTGTTTTTCCTTTCTGAAGTCTGACTGCAAATTTCCCCATTGCGGGACAAATAAAGGATATCTTAATCTTAATCAAAAAACCAAATTCATGATCTCAGAAAATTTGAATAATACTTAAGTCTGTACAAAGAAAGGACTTTAAGAAATGTTGGCCAACCGAAAAGTATAAACATGAAAAGTATGTACATGCACGGCATAGTTGTAGCTCCTTTTGCCTGAATTACTGCAGCAATGCAACGTGGCATGGAGTCGATCAGTGTGTGGCACTGCTCAGATGTTATGAGAGCCCAGGTTGCTCTGATAGTGGCTTTCAGCTCTTCTGCTTTGCCAGGTCTGGCGTATCGCATCTTCCTCTTCACAATACCCCATAGATTTTCTATGGGGTTATGGTCGGGCGAATTTGCTGGCCAATCAAGAACAGGAATACCCTGGTCCTTACACCAGGTCCTGATCGCTTTGGCACTGTGCGCAGGTGCCAAATCCTGTTGGAAAATGAAATCTGCACCTCCATGAAACTGGTCAGCAGCAGGAAGCATGAAGTGCTCTAAAATTTCCTGGTAGATCGCTGCGTTGACCTTGGACTTCAGGAAAACACAAAGGACCAACACCAGCAGATTATATGGCACGCCAAACCATGACTGACTGTGGAAAAATTAACACTGGACCTCAAGCAACTTCTGTGACTCCCCTCGCTTCCTCCAGACTATGGGACCCTGCCTTCCAAAAGAAATTCTAAATTAGCTTTCATCAGAGAACATGACTTTGCACCACTCAGCAGCAGTCCAGTCCTTTTTGTTTTCAGGCCCAGGCGAGACGCTTCTGACGCTGTTTGTTGTTCAAGAGTGGCTTGACACAAGGAATGCGACAGCTGAAACCCATGTCTCGCATACGTATGTGCTTGGTGAATCCTGAAGCTCTGACTCCAGCTGCAGTCCCCCACATGTTAATCTCCCCCACATTTTTGAATCATTTTGTATCACGATCTTCTCCAGGGCGCGGTTGTCCCTCTTGCTTGTACACTTTTTC
Organism: Hippocampus kuda; assembly: GCA_901007745.1. Lineage (NCBI taxonomy): Eukaryota > Metazoa > Chordata > Actinopteri > Syngnathiformes > Syngnathidae > Hippocampus > Hippocampus kuda. The sequence continues at coordinate 1,667 of CAAKHF010004770.1, forward strand.
TACTGCATCTTTTCCTTCCTTTCGCCTGTCAATTAATGTGCTTGGACACAGAGCTCTGTGAACAACTAGCCTCTTTTGCAATGACCTTTTGTGTCTTGCCCTCTTAGTGCAAGGTGTCAATGATGGTCTTTCGGACAACTGTCAGGTCAGCAGTCTTCCCCATTGACTTCGAAATGGCGCCGCGAGAGTGGCTGCCTTTCCAGCAGCTCCTATATTTTGTTGTTCTTTGCTATGTTCTTTGCTGCTGTGAATTGGGAATTTCTCCATTGCGAGACTAATAAAGGTTTCTTAATTAATGATTGTGTCACCTATAGAACTAGACTGAGAGACCATTTCAAGGCCTTTGCAGGTGTTTTGAGATAATTGGCTGATTGAAAGTGTTACCACGTGCCTTCAATACTGACCCCTTTCACAATTTTCAAATTTTATGAGATAGAGAATCCAAAAAAAAAAACTTTTTCAGAAATAATCATATAAATTTAACTGTATTAACACTTCAAAATGTATCAGTCTGTGTGGAATGAATGTACGCATTACACAAGCTTCACTTTTTGAGTAGTATTACTGAAACAAGTAAACTTTTTCATTGTGTTCTACTTTTTTGACAAGCACCTGTATGTGTGCCTTGCAATTTGCTGGGAACCAGTTCAGGGAGGACTCGAAGACAACTGGGATAGGCTCCAGCATGCCCGCGACCCTCTTTGAGGATAAGTGATTCAGTTAATGGATGGATGAAAATGAAAACGTATGCTTTTGTTTTGTTTTTTGTGTGTGTGAAAGCTTTGTGTGCAATTATGATTGGTTTTAGGTAATGAGTGAGATTCTATTCCATATGATGAATTGGATTTACAGACTCATTATGATCTGTGGGTTTACCACATGGTCGTACTTGGTACAGGCAAGACTGACCGGTTCCATCTACATAAGAAAACAAAGTAGCGTGTTTCATTTCTTATGAAGGCCTAGTCCAACTTGTATTGGTCTCAAGATAAAGTGAACCACATAAGCATCCAACCCTGTCACCTACTTTGTCACGTGCTTCTTTTTCACTTGTGGTCAGCTTCTCATCTTGCATGACTTCACTTCATTTGACTCACTGCAAGTCTGTCAATCTGTCTTCCTGAGGTGGTAATTTGGGCAAGTGGGATGTTACATGGAGCCCCTCCACCTGTCCTTAATGGGACTCTATTTGTGGGTCTCCCACTGAACAAGTTTCTCGCCTGGCAACAGGGGAGTCTCTCTCTCTCTCTCTCTCTCTCTCTCTCTCTCTCTCTCTCTCTCTCTCTCTCTCTCTCTCGCGCTCTCTCGCTCTCTGCATTTGTCTCTCAGTATTTTGAGTCTGTGCCAGCAAAAGATGAAAATATTTAGGTTTGTTGTACACGGCTGTCGACAAAGTTTTACATGTTTCAAAAATGTCAAATTTGAAGAAACGGGCATCGCAGTAAGGTACATTCAAGCTTACAGAGGAAGTCCAACCAGGTTGAGCGAAGCAGAGTTGCGAATAATGTAGGAGAAGGTACCCAAATTCAATAGTTACAGTGCCTTGTGAAAGCAATTGAACATTTTGATCTTTTGCCACATTTTAGGCTTCAAACATAAAGATATAACATTGGATTTTTTCTGTGAAGAATCATCACAAAGTGGGACACAATTGTGAAGTAAATACTTTATAGAACCAACTTTTGCTGCAATTACAATTTTTGAGGGGTATGTCTCTATCAGTTTTGCACATTTGGAGATTGGATTTTTGCCCATTCTTTCTTTCTTTCTCCTGAAGAGCTTTTGTGGTCAGGAGTTTTCAGATCTTTCCACAGATTCTCAATTGGATTCAGGTCTAGACTTTGACTTGGCCATTCTGACACTTGGATATGCTTAGTTTCGAAACATTCCATTGTAGATTTTAGGATCATTGTATTGTTGGAAGGTAAAGCTCTGTCCTATTCTCAGGTCTTTTGGAGGCTCCAACAGGTTTCTTCTAAAATGGCCCTGTATTTGGTTCCATTCATCTTCCCATCAACTCGAACTATCTTCCCATTCCCTACTGACGCAGCTCCAGACCCATGATGCTGCCACCACCATGTTGGACACTGGGCATGGTGTTTGCAGGGTGATGTGCTGTGTTACCTTTCCGCAAAGGTTTTGCATTTAGGCCAAAAAGTTCAATTTTGGTCTCATCTGACAAGAGCACCTTCTTCCACATTTGTTGTGACTCAGAGAAGGCTTGGCAAATTTCAAATCTGACTTTTTATGATTGTCTTTGAGTAATGGCCTTCTTCTTGGCACTCTTCCACAAAGGCCAGATTTTTGCAGTGTATGACTAATAGTTGTCCGGTGGACAGGTTTCCCCACTTTAGCTGTACATCTCTGCTAGGTATGATCCGGTCTAATCCAGTGGATCCGTGTCGAGTCTGATCCAGCCAAAAGACCTTGATGGTTATTTAATTGTTTTTATTAGAGCCAGTCTGATCCAATTCATACGCCCATATCATATATACTCACCTTCACTATGTGCAACATGCTATGGCCAAGATGAGCTGTCGCCGTGGTTGACATGGATCTGTGCTTTCATCACATGAGCAGTTCACTGAATATAATGTTTTTAGATGTATCAGTATCAAGCAAATTACATCCAATTATTATCAACACATTTTAGAGTGACAAAAAGAATCAGATTGGTATCGCATCAATATTGGCCAATCCTCAAGGCTGCAGTATTGGTAATGGTATCAGATATCAAAATGTGGTATCAAGCCATCCCTTATCACTTCAATTCATCCAGAGTGATCATGGGCATCTTGGCTGCATCTCTGATCAGCACTGTCCTTGTTTGAAAGTTTAGAGGGACGGCTGGGTCTTGGTAGGTTTGCAGTGGTCTGATACTCTCCATTTTAATATTGGATTGGATTGGATAAACTTTATTGTCAAACGTACTGTATGTGTAAAATACAGCACAGATGAAATTTCTTCCCTCTCAACATAAAACAAGAGGAGCTGCTGCGGGTGTATGATTGATTGAACAGTGTTCCGACAGATGTTTCAAGCTTTTTAAATCTTTTCATATCGTAATCCTGCTTTTAACTTCTCCACAACTTGCCCGGTGTGTTACTTGACTTTCATAATGCTCTTTTCTTCCCAGTATTCTTTTAATAGACCTCTGAGACCACCACCACAGAGCTGGTGCGTTTATACTGATACTATATTACACACAGGTGGACTCTATCATCATCATCAGTCATTTAGGTCACTTTAGGATCATTCTGAATTCATCACGGACCTTGTGCAGTGAGTTGGCTGCACTGACATTAAAGGGCCAAATAGTATCTTTCTAAAAAAAGTTTTAATGTATGAATTTCATTCCACTTCACAATTGGTGTTGATTCTTCACAAAAAATAGCCATTTTATACCTTTATGTTTGAAGCTTAAAATGTGGGCAAAAGTCAAAAAGTTCAAAAGGGGCCAAATACTTTGGCAAGCGCTGTATTTTTCTCAACAATCAACATAGAACACTACTGTTAAAATGCACTTCCAATTAATTATTAGCAAAACCGGTTGTCATTTTGATGTCAAGCGGAATTGTCAGAATCTGCTGAATAGAACAAACAACTTGTAATCTAATTTAGTTACCTTTATACTCAAGTAAGCAGGAACGTTATTAAGTTACTTATTAATATTAGCAATATATTTTTTAACTTGCAATTGTGCAATTATAGGAAAAATGCTGTTTTTAGCGTTTCACTTACATGTTATCAATACATTTGGACATGCTGTACAAATATGTTCCAATGAGTTTGCCATTCAAAAATGATTACTCCACATTGGCAGTTCCACGATTCCATACTAACATGCTTGTGCTGTGTATCATACTTTTACTGAGAAAAAAAACCCCTCTCAAGTAATGAAAATTTGAAAGAAAAAAAAACCTCAACCCCCAACTTTATAATGCTCAAGCACCCCATAGGAGAGAAAAAATCATGCCGCCATGCCTGCCACCCGCAACTCTAATGAGCACAAAATGGATGGACGGATGGATGCTTCTCTGCTTGTCGTTCCTCGTTCAGCCACCCAACAAGCTGTTCTGATGTTACTCTAACCTGTGGCCACTTCATTCTGAGGCTTGAGACTTTATCATGTTTACCTTGCAAGGAATGTATAGTTGGTTTGGCCCTCCTTTTGCTCTCAGAGCTCATTCAGTTTTTTGTGCAATTGAGTCAACGAGGCAAAATATTAAACACAATAATAGAACCTTTATCTCTATTTTCACATGATACAATCACAATGGCACTAAGGGTGCTTGAAGCTAGAATAGCCTTTCTCTGTTTTCAATCCGTTAATTAGTTTTAAAAACTATTCAATGGTTAGTTCCTAAAGTACAAAAATGCATCACAAAACTGTGAGTTACTCTTCTCTTATTGGTCACAAGAAATAAGAACAGAAGGTTTTCTGTACAAGCCAGTGAGTAAAATACAATTAATAAACACAAAAGAGAGAAAAGCATATTGTCTTGTTTAATCATTTTCTCAATGTGTAGATATGTTATATTGTTATAATTAGGAAATACAAAATTATAAGCAGTCATTAAAATGTCATCTTTACACTTGAAAAATAGTTAAGTTAGTTGGTCGGTAGTGAATCATGAAGATGGGTTTGAAATAGTCCGTACATTTCCCAAATACATTAAAAAAATGTACTGATTTACATTTACATGTACAGTAGAATGTGATCAAACATTTCAGACTGCTGAGATTCAGTGGTAGTTTTATGTGGACACATTTAAATTTTTAGAGTAATGTGCTGATTTGTTTTATTTGGCTAAGACTACTTCTCTGAAAAGTAGGCCAATGGGTTATAATATATTGACTGGTGGGATGACAAGTGCTGCTAACTAAAGACAGTTATCATCAGTTGTTCAAATGTATAATTCACAATTCAATTGGTAAATGTATAAAATGCTAAACAAATGTATAAGACAACCTGTTATAAAAAAAAAGAGAAACGACTATCTTGCATAATGAAGTGTTTTAATGCCGACACTTTCAATTTCATTCAATTGTCAACTTTCACCATTTTGAACAGATATGAATAATTTCAGTCTAAATTCAGCTTTTTGTACCCAAATTTGAGCGGGCTCATTTTGCTCCTCTGAGCAGCATAACATTCAGACACTATAACACATTTTTTGTACCGGAATGGTAAAAGTAAAAGTACTTTGTAACTTTATATAATTTCTAACATGACATCTTCGTGAAAAAATGATAATTAGCTGTACTATTTTTTTTTGTCTTTGTGTGCGGGAGGAGTGGGGACGACAACATTTCAAAATCTGTGTATAGTGGTAATAGTTCTATTTTAGCATTAAATTAGAATTTTGGTCAAATACCTTCTACATTGTATAGTATGAACAATAATAGAAACAAAGGTTTGCTCAGAAAAAAAATGAATAAGACATGTTGCTGTGAAATAGCTGGTGGTGATGTAATAAATGTTCATCACTGTATAGTACTGACAGAATGCATTTATTCTAAAATGATTATTCTAATATAATAAGGAAATATAATAAGTAAATTGTGTTGTACATTTAACTATCATTATTGACTTGCTGATTGTTGTTGATGCATAGGTACAGAGCACCTCAAAAAATGTTGCTAATGCATCCAAAGCAGAAACCCCTGAGGCCTTTAACTCGTCCTATATTTGATTTCTCAATGCCTGTGTCATACTTCCTTGGTTTTGTTTTTGTCTCTCTGGCACCGCCAAGTGCTGAGAAAGAGGATGATATATCCGCGTGTAAAGTACCCCTCCATTCCCGCTCTGAAAGCACCCTGCAGTAGCAGCATGGTAATTCCGCTCCTCTATCTTTCCTCTGCATCGTGTTTACCTAGCAACAAGCATCACCCGCTGCTGGCCATCCCATTGGTCATTTGAAAACGCACCAGGGACCAATGGCAGAGCTGTTGCCATGGTACAGTGTATGGTTGCCGGGTGGAAATTTGCTGCAAGGCACGTGAGTGTCAGAGTCTGCTTGCCTCCTCACAGTACTGTTGTAATCTCTGCTGTCTGACCGTTAGTACAGCTGAAAGTGATTTAGAGGAAGCCACTCAGTATCTCAGAGAAGGAAAATATACATTCTTCATATTCATATATGTAGATATATAGATTATATTATAACAGCCCCCACCCTTCTCCCCAATATCATTTCGGCTGCAGTACACTGAAATAGTAAAAGCAACCATTAATACTGCAATGTCCACATTTTAATCTGCTGTTTTCTTAATCACTAGGACTGTAGTTTTAGATTGCATTATATTTTTTTCAAGCCATGAGAATCATCTTGAGTAATTAAATTGTTTTGAAATGCAGTTAAAATCCTAAATTAGATGAATTTGCTCAAAAGTACTATCAGCATATACTGTAACCACAGTACTTTATACAACTGAAAATTGTTCATAAAAATATCTTAACATATATATATATATATATGTATATATATATATATATATATATGTATATGTGTGTGTGTGTGTGTGTGTGTGTGTGATTACATTATTGGAAACTCACAAAAGGATCATTATTATTTCTTGAACATGTGATATTTGATCAGAAGTAACTGCAATTATCTGTATTTGAAATGTACAGATATACTGTACTTGATTGTATTGTTAAAGCAAAATCCTCATTTAAAGTATATAGAATGAATTTGGAAAAATGATTTTAATTGTTCCTTTTTTTTACTTATTTGACTTAACTATAACTGATTTGAATACTTGAAGTCAACATGTATACTATTTCATGTTGAGGTTTTATATATTTTTACATTTTAGGTGTAAATGAATGTTCCTTTTTCATCTTAATTTGTCAGTTATTTTATTGAAAATAATAAAGCTATGGAAGAAATAATTTCATATCTATGCAATTCTATTATTGTAGTAATGATCAGTAGTTTTATATGATTATGATTTGTCTGCCCTGCAAACAACTGGCAACCAGTCTAGGGCGTATCCCGTCATTTGCCCCAATTTAGCTTGGATAGACTGCAGCTCCATTAGCCATGTGTTTGTGCCATGGCATGACCAAGAGCACTCACACACTTGGCCACCTGTTGCTCATCTGCTTGTAGTTTTGGAACGGCAAACATAACCACCCATGTGAAACAAATACTTGACAGAGTTTACGGTATATCTATAATAAAGTTATCGTATCTACTAACAAAATTAGGTGTGATTCAACATGCTATTTTTTGTGTAAATGCAAAAATCTTTAATTATCTGTAAAACAAAGCGCTAAATTATCAAATGACAGCAACAGATTACATGTAGTGTGTTAAGAATCTAGTTTAAGATTGCCTACAAATCCCTCAACAAAATACCTGTATTGAATTTAGCCAAAATGTTTTTTTTTTTGCTTTTCATTTTTTTTAATGTGAGGAAATAAGGAAGTGAAATAGTTTCATAAAATGAACACTATTATGACAATTAGAACACTTAACAAACTGTTGTGGAATTATTCAAGTCTGCTTGTTTTTTTGTTCCAAGAGGGATTTCATAAGACTACCTTTGTAGTGATACACATATCTGTGTGATTCCCACCTTATCTTAAATAGACATTAAATGTTTCTTCCTGCTTGTTTGTTTTTACAAGAATGAGTCTTTAAATGTGATCGCTGTAATTATAGCAAGTTATTAGGCCACACTGTCTTTATTTAGCCTTGACTGGTCAGTTGTATGTCGGCGTTTGGGAGTGCGATGATTCAGACTGTTGTTTTCAAACTGGTTGCAAAATAAAGTTGTAGGAATTGAAACTAAAATGGTGTAGAAGTGTGTGGTGAAAATTCCAGTGTGGATCTTTGTAAAATTGATGAAAATAAAATACTTCCATTTCCATGTGTTTTTAAGGATCTAATCATAACCACCAAAGTATACTACGTTTGTTTCACCAATGTTTAAAACTTAGTTGTATTCCATCAACAGTGTTATCAAAGGAAGCTCTATCTTTACAACCCATTCTATTTTAAGAGACTGTATTAACTGAAAGATAAGGTTAGTGTCACTAAATTGCAACTGAATAAACCTGAATTTGACACACATTTATCCATGCAGCGTGAACTGTATTCGAGGGTGAATTTCCCTTTAAGCCAGGGAGCTGTCAGCTGGTTTATGACACTGTTTGTGCGCTGAACTGTTCCCAGGCAGCATTGTGCCTGATTTAGCCGGAATGCTCGGATAGCAACAGGAACAACTTTTAGCTTTGGCTGTTTAGTGAGGGGAAGTCACATCTCAGCTGTAGTCACTCAGTGAGCATGTGCGCATGGAAGGCCTTTGCCCCGCTCTTCTCCCTGCTCCCCGAGAGTTTGCCCACCCCCAGCCTCCCTCTTTCCATTTCTACCTGACATCCTCAAACTATTTCCGCGTCATTCCTGCATCGCGCCGTTTGAAGAGACACAGGGAAACCGAGCCAAATGCTCCTCCCACCGATCGACTCAGTGTCCAATCACAGCCAGGGACTACACTCTATGTGGCCAATGGCGTTGTAGCTGCCATGACGTCGGGTAGCAACAGAGTCTGTGGGAGGGTACGTGCTGAGTGAGGGAGAGGCTGCTCTCACCCTCGTCCAAGTACAGTGAAGTAGAAACCGTTTTAGAAGACTGAATAAAAAAAGAGGTTATATGTATTATTTGTTGCCGCTTTTATCATTACTATTTTTGTAAGTTAACATGGACGTGTTTCGTCTTAAAATATATTAATTCATCACAGCACGTCTCATTTGTGTCCTTGTACAGTATATATGTTATGGAAACCATAAGCATTAAAAGTTGTCAAACCTGCAGGTATTTTCTCAACATTTTTATATCTCACGTGATCTTATTGGAATTGCGGTTGTATACTTACTTTCTTGAAAATATGACAATTTCTCCATTGTGATCGCTTTTATACAGCATATTTTAGTTCGTCATTTCATTTCATTTTCAATTCTTGAAATTGTGGCACTGGTCTAAATGAATGTTGTCAACATATGTGAATATAAAGTTCCAGTAAATATACTCCGTTGTTACTATAAATGGACAGGACGAGAGGGAGAGAGATTCGAACTGGAAGAGGCTACTTCAAACAAAGAGAGGGTTGTTGCCCCGCTTGGCCAATGTTTTTGTAATGTTAATTTTCGCTTCACAAAATCAGTCTGCAGTTTGGGTTTTGTACAATCTCAAGTAAAAATTCTCATCTCCAACGTCAGCTTTATTGAATTGCGTCACTGTTGCTGATAAAAGCAAGTGATACGTGGGGCTGCGAAAGATCGCTTCTGCCACCTCCGCGCTGTGCAATATGGTAGTGCCCCAATCGCAGGGTGGGGAGTGGTGTGGATGAGAGCACAGATTCACTGTAAGGGAGAAACACTGGGTAAAGGAACGGGAAACGGGCAAGATATATGACTCGAGATTGCCCTTGTGAAGGTTTCCACCACGAAGGATTACAAAAGCTGTTTATTTAATACCCAGAAGGGCACAAGGACAAGAAGGCGAGGACATTCAAGGGAACGAAAGGGGAGCGGAAGCGGAGGAAAGAGGCGCGCCAAGAAAGGCACCCAGGGTATCTTGACAGCAAACTCAGGAACTTCACTGCATTTGTTGGACTTGAAGACGAGACTGGAGTTTTAGACTGTGTCATTCAAAACGCCTTGTTTGATTGTGATTACCTCTTCACGGAGCGAGTTGTGCTTTACTGAACATCGGATTGGAAACACAACAGGCGGGCAGGTCGCTAGCGTCCTGTGTTGCTCACACGGGGAACGTTCGGCGTTTAACTCAAAGTACTGGATTTGAAACTGTCATTTTTTCTTCTCTGGTTAACTCCCACCTGGCACGATGTTTCCGTGCTAGTGCGGATATTCGGTGTAAGGAACTTTTTGTGGAACTACAAGTTGAAGTGGACTGGTTTTGTTTCCTCGAGCTTGTACAACTGCTAGTTGACAGCCAGACCTTCTGGAGAGTGCGTGGGATTTTCTTTCTTCTCTTGTGGTACTGAGGGGCTTATTTTACTGGCCGAGGCCTGCCACCCTCCTCTGTAGCCAGGTGATGGGCTGCTGAGTGACCACAACCCTGAAGACTCCTTGGGGCTTTGTCTGCATTGCTTCTGTGACATTGCCAGTGGATGACGTTGAGTGTCAGGGTTTTAAGCCAAGTGATAACCTCTCTCTACACTGGCCTACACTGACCAGTGCCCAGTCCCCCAGAAAGCGCCTGTAATTGGACCTATTTTTAGAAGGAGGGATGGGGTAAAAGCAGAAAGCTAGAAATTCAACTCCCCTCCTTCTCATTTACCCCTTCCACCAGCCCACTTATCAGAAAGCTGGAAAGCCTTGTTCCAGAGAAATTGCAAATAATTTATATTTTACAGGACGATAGAAAATCAAAAGTTAGATAAACCTGTTCTTTTTTATAATTTGAGTGAGATTGGTCACAACAATTTTGACGGAAGTCTTATAAGCCTGGGAATACCTGCTGCACTGGATTTTGTTGTTAAAGGCTGCACTGGACAAGAAAATCTCATTTTGGATTACAAATTAAACATGTCCGATGAACTGCTTCTTTCCAACTTTGAGTTAATTCTACCCAGGACAACGTTCATGCCATTATGTCATTAGGATCCATTTTGGGAGTGGAAATCTTTTAGTATTCTATAATAATAGGACCTACTTTCGACTACCTAAAATAAATTACCAGCAATCTGGAGCAGTGCAAATTTCCATCTCAAAGAAACAAGCAAAAGCTACCCTGAATAACCAAATATTACCCATGTTCCCCAACCACATAGAAAAAAATATATATGTAGAATGAGATCTCTATATCTGTAGTGTAACTCTTTACATCCTTTATATTTTTACTTAAGATAGACAAGCTGCCTGTTCACCGATTGGTTGCCTTAGAAACCACAGAAACAAAGGAACAAGCTAGAGAAGACGGTGCCTTTTAATTTGATTGGTTGGTTTCCCACCATTTCAAGATTGACTAAATTGGATAAACTGAGCAAACTCTGGGATTGAAAACACGCCTCATGAAGGTTACTTAAGACCCCCACAAAGGCTACCCACCTCTGAAATCATCTGACTAATTGGGGTTCCCTTCTGGATTGACCTTTTGCCAAGCGTTTCCATGGTGATCACATCATCATCTGTGGAGGACAAGACTGTGCCCCCTTGCAGAATGGTCCAATCACAACCCTGGATCGCCTCTTCCCTCCATCGTGACAATAAAAGTCAGTTCACACACACACACACATGCACTTTTGTAAATGCTTAAAAAAAGCAATGCATGTAGAGTATATGTTTCTCAGTGCAATTATGCAATTACGGTAGGTGTTAGAGATGGGCGTTCTACTAAATGTCCTTAATTTCTGTGATAAATTAACAGTGTATTTCAAAAGTGAATTCTAAAGTGGATGGGGGAATTTCTCTGATATTCTGACCAGATGTCTACGTTCTTTAAACCACAAACAGCTGAGACAGTTGATAGAATTCTTCCGGTTTTTATTTATTATTGTGACCATCCTTGGTCTCATCCATCCATCCATCTATTTTCTAATCCGCTTATCCTCACAAGGGTCGCGGTCGTGCTTGAGCCTATCCCAGCTGTCTTCGGGCAGTAGGCTGGGTACATCCTGAACTGGTTGCTGGCCAATCGCGGAGCATCATCCTTAGTTGATGTATTCATTTTATCTGTTGTTGTTGTGAAAGCATTAATCTAGCTGTATGTTAGTACAGTGTGTTTTTTTTTTTTGTTTTTTTTTATGGAGGGGGACATAGACGGATGGTAACGTTGCAGTTTCTTGAATATAAAATCACACAGTCAGCATGTGTATTAATAGTCAGTATGATGAAGAGGGTGCAACAGGTTGCTCATCTCATCCCTATGTTGTGTGTTTCACAAGGAATTTTGTAGCCAATTCCAAAAGCTTTGGACACTTTGCTACCTCCAATTCAAAGGTTGTGTGCAGAGAGTACTTTGGACATGGTTTTTCCGTCGCTGTGGTAATTATGCGCATGTAACTGGTGTCCTTTGTTGAAAGGTCCATTAATTGTCTGCAGGTCTCTTCTGACTGGGTTGTTACCATGTGAACACTATTTACAAAATAACATGAAAAAGATTTGTGTATTTTTTTTTTTTTTTGGAATAGTTTGGACTTGTGAAACGGAACAAGCGTTCTTATGCTTACGTTTCCTTTTTTTTTACTTTGCTTTATTAAGTAACTCCCCGTTTGATTTTTCAACTGGACTAATGCCTGTTATCAACTTTTTAAAGTTTATGTCGTCCAAATTAACAGAATTTGAGCTGCAATGCTTTTCATAGTTTTCAAATGGCAATTTTATTCTATAGCGTTTTGCTGGGGTCATCAACATGGGGCCTGTGCCCACCAGGTAGGATGGATGAAATGAGTAGCCCACTGGCCTGTTCTAGGACAATGCAATTTTTTAGGAATATTTAGAAGTGATCATTTGTAAAAGGTCTGGAGAGATTTATAAAGGGGGGAAAGTGTTGCATATTGATATTTATTTTTCCATAATTATTGTCAGAAATCATTAACCTGATCAGTGTCTTCACATAAATAAAAGCATAATTAAAGGTGATTTGTTAAAGGCAAATTTGTTATTTCCGAAGTATCAAACTAGTAGCCCTTTGCAACAATAACCAAATTGAAACTCTCAACTTCAAAAAGGTTGGTGACCCCTGGTGTATAGGAAAAAAAATGATAGCTGTGTTTCCTCAAAGAGTGGCCAGTGGCATTTCATTCATTCATTCATCTTCCGAACCGCTTCATCCTCACTAGGGTCGCGGGGGGTGCTGGAGCCTATCCCAGCTGTCTTCGGGCAGTAGGCGGGGGACACCCTGAATTGGTTGCCAGCCAATCGCAGGGCACACAGAGACAAACAACCATGCACGCTCACACTCACACCTAGGGACAATTTAGAGTGTTCAATCCGCCTGCCATGCATGTTTTTGGAATGTGGGAGGAAACCGGAGCACCCGGAGAAAACCCACGCAGGCCCGGGGAGAACATGCAAACTCCACACAGGGAGGCCGGAGCTGGAATCGAACCCGGTACCTCTGCACTGTGAAGTCGACGTGCTAACCACTGGACTACCGGGCCGCCCCCCAGTGGCATTTATTTATTCAATTTCCAGGTGCACTGTGTGTCCAATTGAAGGAAGGTGTGAGAGGGAGGCATTTATTAGCAAAAAATGTTTCAAGATATGATACCGTTTTCCATTAATTGCTTGATTAAAAATTGTTACTTTACCTTTTCGATCTGAATCAATTGTGGAACTGAGCAAATGAGCTATTTGAATATCTATTTATTCTCTGTTAATGCCAATTTTGTGCTACTCTCAGAGGAGGGAACTAACTGTTCCATCCTTGTTTCCTTGCTTTAATTGTTAGACGGACCAGGTTGAAGTAGACGGGCTGGAGTACTGTACTCGAGTGAACAAATGTAGCACATCTGTAAGACCCTACCAATGTGTATTTTGCGGACCATATGTTTTATTTCCAAAACGTTTGTTTCCTCTCTACTGTACATTGTTCTCATGGCTTTTTTTTTTTTGGTTTTGTTTTGTTTTTTTTTTTGTTGTTGTTTTTTTTAAGATACCTTAGACTTTGTTTGCAGTTTGGGAAAGACTGAGCGTGTGAGAACAGTAGTAGTAAGGGTTAATTTTTGAGGAAATGCAGGAACAGAAAATTTTGATCACCAAAAAGTTTTGTTGTTTGGACCTGACATTTAAATTATTTACTGGTCTTTTAAAAGAGATACATCATTTAGCAGAAGTTGGTTCCTATGACTGGTGTGTCCCATCATTCCATACAAATCATTTTGTATGTCTAATTTAGTAATATCTAATCGGTTGGGTTTGATTTTCAATGCATTTATTTCAGTTTTAGCCGAATGTTCGTCACTGGAAGAAGGATGTTCGAACTGTCATCTGGGAGTTGTAGTCCTCTTCACGTGTGTCGTAGAGAAGCGAAGTCATCTGGCAGCTGCCCAAAAAAAGGCCATCTGATGACATCACCCCTCGGTGACGAGTTGGCATCTTGCGTTTCTTTCGTTTCTGACAACTTCCAAAACTTTTTGCGTAGATTCGGTGTAAAACGTTCAATTTTACGGCTCCAACTACCGATTTATCTTAATCGATTAATCCGTTGATTTTTTTCAATTAATCAGATTTTTTTTAAAAAAACATTTGTTAAATTTCTATCCCTTTTATTCAAAAACAGGACATTTGCTTTAAATAGACATTCCAGAAAATCCACAAACAAATTAGGATTCAGTTACTGTGTTGGCCTGTAACATGTCAGAAAATAGGGGGAAATGTTATTTTTCCCCCCAAGTAAAAGCAGCAGTTTCCAAATGTCCTATACGGATTACATAAAAATGTAATCACTACCGGTACTCAGGTTTACATGGAGCCTTGTATTCCAATTAGAATGAAACCAAATTGTTAAATGGAAAGAAATTTAATTTGGGATCAAAGGGGTGGTGTATTCCCGTTTCCAATCCTGCTGGAGTATGAGTATGAAATTAATAATTGAATCATTAATTTCACTAAGTATAATAAAAACTGTAGATTCTACACTCAAATAACATTTACATTTTCCACTGTAGTTTATCTATCTGAACACTGGGTGGCACCCACGTAATCTTGAAGAAGAAATCGGAAGTGACGTCATACTATGTTGCTCTGCTCCACCGTAAATATGTGAATAAATAAAGAAATTTTAGACTATTGAGATTATTGTAACAATCAAAATTTAAGGGCAACATCCAGGCAACAACCGCTGCCCATTCTGAAACTCTTTGCGGCCATTGAAGGTTTGACCCAAATGCAACAAAGTGAGATGCTAATGCTTGCCCCCGAATGGCCGTGACATTCGTTCCCATAGAAGGCAAAGTCAAGTGAAGTCAAGTCCAACTTTATTGTCAAATGTGCTGTATGTGCAGCACAGATGACATGTCTTCCCTCTCAGGACAACATAAAACGAGGAGTCGCTGCGGGTGCCCGCGCCGCCATCAAAAGAAAAGTTAATATCAAAATCATAAAGCCAATTCATGTTAATTGAAAATAAGACAGACCTTGCTCAATTCTCATATGCTTTTCCTGAGGCCGATTTTTTTTTTTTTTTTTTTTTTTTTTTATCAATGCCAACACTTGTGGTAGCAATACAGAGCATACATCCTTGATTTTTTTTCTTTTGTTTTTGTGACGTCAATGAACAGAACGCAGCAACACTGCAAACCATGTCAGACGAACCCAGAGTGCATTGTGTGACGCAATGCATTTAATTAATGAAGTAATAAGGACAATAATCCTTTTTATATGTGTGTTTGTTACCAGTATCTGAATGTGTATCATATTTAAACACCCACATTTGTCACTGATATATACTGTATACATGTGTGTGTGTGTGTGTGTGTGTGTGTGTGTGTGTGTGTGTGTGTGTGTACGTGTGTCTCCTCTGTGTGTGTGTGTGTGGGGAGAG
>CAAKHF010004772.1:5925-28053 GCA_901007745.1 Hippocampus kuda
TCTTAAAACATTTTTTAAAAATTGTAATTAGATTTATTGATAAAGTGTCATGCATCCTGAGTTAGCGGTGTGTTTTGGGGCGACATTTGACATGTGTGTGTGCGTGTGTGTGTGTGTGTGTGTGTGTGTACTGGAGCTCGGTGAAGGAGGACGTCAATTGTTGCTTCAGGTCTTTCATGTGCACTGCTGTTGATATAGCGCCTCCATAGCGGGTGTCAACTGTAAATAAAAAAATAATCCTTTCCTTATTCAGTCTCTATCATACATTGTATGGCACAATGCATTTAATGAATGAAGTTAGAAGGACATTAATTTCTTCCATATGTGTGTTATACTTAAGACAGTTTTGTATGATCCATCAGTGACGAACTGAGAGGTCTGTCAGTACGTGAACCGGTTTGCGATGAGTACATAAACGGATGAAAATCCACCTGTCAGTGCTTGGCCCATTTCCATTTTTTTATTATATGGCCCAAATTTATTTTTTAAAGTTCGTCGTCATTCATCAGATACTCGGCCGGCCGGCAGTGATGGACTGACGGCCGTTACATCAGTACTTAGGAATGCCCACCTCTGAAAATGACCGTAGTTGACTTGTACAGAGGCAATACAGTACATTTAGGAAACTGATTTTAACGTTTTCTTCTTTTTTCCTTCCCTCCTTGTAGCTTGGCAAGAGCAATGAAGAATTTCTGGATCTATACAACTAATGCTCTCTTCAATTTTACTTAATGAAGCTGTAGATCTACTTGCAGTTCCCTCCTGGACGTCATGATGAATGCTTTCGGGAGCGGGATTGGCCCATTTGTTTGCCAAAACACTTCATCAGTCACATTCATGCTGCACCAAACTTGTGGAGTCCAAAAATGGTCAAGAAATCACACCAACATTACTAATACATTCGAAGTATTTATTTTGTTTTGCTAGACATTTATTGTCCAAATTAATATTATTTTATATTTAGTGCCATAGATAAAGACAGATATTAATTTAAATTGTACTGCTGTTATGTCAGACGCGATACTTTACACAAAGACTACAGAAATGCATAGAATTGAACTTGTGGACATGAGAATATTTATGAGGTGTGATCCACTTTTTAGATATTTACTGCTATGATTTTGTCCTCACTATTGAGAAACACTACAACATGGTACCGACCGAGATGTGTGTGTGTGTGTGTGTGTTGTTTTTTTTTTAATAGCTTGTTGGTGTTGCTTTTAGCTTGTACTCTGTTACCATCTTTAAAACATGCCTTAAACTATTGAAATATTGACTTATTGTATGTCCCTTTATATATGCAAATGGTCAAACAGCAGCTATTTCACAACACCCAAATGTTCCTGATAATGAATGTTTGCTGAAGGCCTGTTGCATGACCTGTTTTCCGCAATGGAACGGTATGCCATGCAACCATATCTTTTACTACTGTTACGCTGTATTTTCCTTGTCTTTGCTACTGTGAGCAACATTTTTAGAAATTAAAATTTCTTTTTCGTACACTGACAATTTGCTTTTGTTTGGTTCGTGGGCACCATTTGGAACGTTTGATGTGACTGTCATTGCAACAAAAAGCAGCTTCTGAGAGTGGTTTGGAAGAAGATGCTTTCTCTGGGTGTGAAACCTTGATTTTTTTTTTTTTTTTTTTTTTTAAATTGAGGAGGTTGGAAACCAAATCACAGTCACCAAACTTTGCTCGTGGTGACATTTGCTATTCATTTACTGCATCAAATTCATTTGTCTTTCATAATTGAATTGGCTCAGATAATTTGCAAAACTCTCCCGAGACGCATGCAGGTGGCTGAAGACTCCTTTCCAGAAACAGTTTAAGTCCTTCACATTCACTGTTTGCTTGTCCTCTCTTCCCTTAAACCAGTGGTCCTTAAACCTGGTTTCCATCGAGCTCGAGGGGTTCGGTGAATCGGTCTCAGGGTCTCGACGGTACCGCTGCCATGTTAAGACACACCCAACTCAACATGTCAATTAGTTAAGACACGCCCGGTTGGCCATCACTGGCTAGTTCATTTTGTGCACATAAAAAAACCCCCCAAAAAAACTCCGTATACTTATGGCTTGAAATTTTATTTTGTTTTTTTTCTGTTTTTAATAAATGCGTGTTTTTTTTTATGTCTTGAATGAAAAATCATTTTTACTTTTCACTAATGAAGGGTTCGGTGAATCGCATATGAACTGGTTGGGTTCGGTGCCTCAAACAAGTTTAAGAGCCACTGCCTTAAACCAAAGTGTATTTTAAAATTATTCCATTTATTAAAAATTAAACAGTTGACAATATCTCTCACGGGGGGTTTAAAAGTGCAGATAATCAAGCCAGTAGAGGAAGAAAAAAATGTAAATGCATTCACAAACACAATGACAATATCACAATCTTGTTGAAAACAAATGTGAACATAAATATCACGTCATTTGAGTATAGCGGAGCATTCACCACAACCTTATACATCTTGATTTATATGGTGCTTTCACAACTGCTGCAGCTGTAACAAAGCATTTTACCAGAAAACCTTTTTTTTTTTTGTTTTGATTGCAATTCTTTCCATGTGAACACAATTGTTAAACTGTCACACAGTTCAAATGACAGTCACGATTTTGGCCACCAGGAGGCTTAGTGTGTCAGGAGTTGAGCTTTGGTGAACCAGGTGGCTGGCTGGCTGGCTGCAAATGGAAAGCTTCAAAAGTTCATAAGGGTTCATCTACCCGTCAATACATCACAAGTCAGCTTTTCAAGGGGTTGAGGCTCCGAGCTACCAATTTTCAGCCACCAGTTCACGCTCGTTGCCACCAAAATGGAAACACCTGCACAGACCTGTAGCAGACACAAACCGAAAACTCTCACGACTTCGGTCGTAACAACAGGATTACAAGTGTCCTTCCCAGTTTTCCTTATCGAAATATTTCTTGCTTCCTTGCAGCTCTGTAGTATCCTGCCTTCTTCCTTCTTGTTTGTTGTTGACTGCTAATTTTGTACAGCTGCCCGAGTGGCTACATCCATCACGGGAAGTTGCACTACTGAAGGTAAGACAATATTTCAAGAGATCCCATCTTATCTGTATGTCTGTCGTTTTTCTTTTTTTTATTTTTATAATTATAATTGTTACTGATATTAATCACATTTTTCAGAGGAGTCATTTTGTCCCGTAAACTTCAGCGGAGTTTAACTTGTTTCAGTGTTGCTCCTGTATGGCTTCAAGGTTTGCCAAAACGAGCGCTGGAACGAAGCAGGAGTTTTCAGGTAACGGTGCCAATTTTTATGCAGGACTAAGTGTGAAAATTAAATCAACAAATACGTATTTAAATACATGAGGGCATCTTTTATTTGTTTGTGTATTTATAAAAATATATTTTAAATGTATTTTTATTTCACAATTCGTCACTATCTATTCATTCATTTTATTTTGGCACCCTCGTTCCCAAGTGCATCATGAAATAAGTTTGTCATTCTAACGCATCAAATGCAGTAGGCGTGCACTGGGTGGGACTGGTACTGATTCAGCCCCAAGCAGATTGCTTCTTCCATTTAGAGCAGGCATGTGTGTCCAGCTCTGGTCCTGGGGGGCCACTGTCCTGCCTGTTTCCCATCTCTCTGGGCTGCAACACACCTGATTCAGATGATCAGCTCATCAGCCAGCTCTGAAGCAGCATTAGAAGATCCTGATTATTTGAATCAGGTGTGTTGCTCCTGGGAAAGCTGGAAAACGGGCAGGACAGCGGCCCTTGAGGACCGACTTTGGACACCCCTGATTTAGAGAAACACACACAAGTCCTACAACTCATTTTGTGACGATATCTAATCTTCTATTATGCTACTCGACAATCAGTTTTTGATACATTTAATAGGAAGATTAATGTTTTCTACATACCCCATGGCACAAATGGGCTGCTGGCCAGCTTCAAGCTCAAGTTGTGTTGAAGTCAGTTGATGAACTTGTGTGTTGAAAGCAGCAGCAGCAGCATCATTTGTCATGTATATTTTCATTTTTACCGTCGCATTTGTGCATTCGCAGTAGTGGAAACAGCAAACACACACTGAGTAAGACACACTGGAGAAGAGGGTGGCTCAGGAAGCAGTCTAGAGCAGGGGTGCCCATTAGGTCGATCCTGATCTACCGGTAGATCGAAGACAGGTCCCAAGTAGATCTGAGGAGTGTCGAGGAAAAAAAAAAAACAACCAACCATTGTGTGTCTTTGTACATGTTAGTAATATATTTTTTGTGTTAATGTATGCTGCACCCTAATCATCCTATCAGTCTCATTTTCATAAAAAATATTTAAAAAATAAAGCAGGTAAATCTTGAATTTATGGTGGCGTGTGATTATGTCATCGGAAGTTGTTAGCTGCAATTGCAATTGTAGTCTGCAATTGCAGCTTGTGATCAGAGCTGTTGCGCTCTATTTTTATCGTCATTATTCTCATTCAGAGTTTGCTTCGTGTACAATTCACCGAAGGCACGGGCAAAGAATAGGAATCTCGAGGGCTCAGGGAACCACTTTAAAACGGTACGTGTGAGCTATGATAGTTAACAGGCTGCAAAAGTGCATCGCATGCCTCAGTTTCAGGCTGTTTCTCGTCATGGCGTGCGTGCGTGCATGCATGCGTGCGCGCGTGCGTGCCGGTAAGGGTAGATCCTGGGAGGTTAGTTGACCGAAAAGTAGATCTTCGGTCCAAAAATTTGGGCACCTCTGGTCTAGAGTCTTGCTCAAGGACACCACAGGCTGTTCAGTGTGGATGCTCTTGAGCCGTGGTCCCATGGTGGCAGGAGATGACCTTCGCTGCTTGGTCACAGCTGCCCCATGCTACTGTTACTGTATGTTGTGTCTTGAGTATGTTATGTATAATATTAAAATGTTTTCACATGATAGGGTAAAGAAGGGTCTAAAAATGACTGTCAGTGTTAATAATAATTTTAAAAAATGACTTAACTAGACTAAAATATTTGACAGTTTTTGTTGACTAATACTTTGGCCTTGTTCAGACTGTCAGCCAAAATCCGATTTTTTTTTTTTTTTTTTAGCTCATTTAGATTGAAACTGGATGACTCTATCAATAGTCACAAAGTACATAAAATTCAATTTGTGGAAATTATGTTAAGTTACCATTTTCATTGTCTGGCATTTCTTCAGGCTCTTCGTTGAGAGACCTCAGCCCTCGGAGTAAAATCACTCACAGCATCCCCTCATGGGAATACCCTGATCAAGCAGATTCTCTCAGAGTGAGTAACTCAATATTGTCGTGTATGGTGAAGGGTTTCGAACTTGCTCAGCAAAATCTACTCCTGTAGGAGCAACTGAAAGAGACGGATGAGCATGTGGCCAGACTTCAAGACATGCTGAAGTGTGAACGGGCAAAAGTAAGGTGTATTTTTTTGAGAGCTAGTGGCCAACATTCTCAGTTTTGTTGCGCTCTTGATAGTGAATATCCCCAGTGCGGGATGAACAAAGTCTTATTCCATCTTCATCTTTGACTCGATCTTTTGCCAGAGTGCCCGTTTGCAGCTGAGGGTCAACCAGCATGAAGCGGAGCTGAGACGCAAAGAGCAGCAAAACAACAGAATGAAAGAACGACTTACTCAGTTGTCTGATAGAAACAAGGAAAAAGGACCCTGTGAGATGATCACAATCCAATTGCAGCTTGTGGAATGCATGTCAAATATATTTTTTTATCATTTTCTCCGAAGCCATTGAGGTACTGAACTTTCCAACGTCGGGTCGAGGCAAAAATGTGAAGTCAATGAAATCACCTCAGTCCACTGCAAGGTAAAGGTTACTCTGATAACTTGTAGTGTTTGGTCTGGAATTGCTTTAAAATTGGATGTACGTTTATTTCTTCCTTCGGATAGGCGAGAGGAGGCAGCCCTGCATCTGATGTTGGAGCGCAGAGAAGCGGAGCTCCGGGAAGCAATGAAGCTGCGACACAGCCTCACCACCTTACTACATGCCATCAGAGTTGACATGGAGCAAGTTAGGAAAAAATATGTGAAAAATTTGGCCAATTTGTGGTGTGTACTGTAGCCTCGCCCAAGTTAAGCCCGAAACTTGGAGTACTGCGCACAGCCATCATTTGAAAACACAAGTTAATACTGGTCTTGCTTTCACAAAGATTTTTACCGTAGTTTGTATGTCTTGAAAATTGAAGGCCTTTGTGGATGTGTAGGTCTGCTTTTAGGGACCTCAAATGGATGTGGACGTTATCGGAATTCTCTCAGTTGTTCTCTTTTTAGACTTTGTCAAACTCTGAGGACATTGTGGTCGGATCCCCAAATGAAGACAAAAGGTTAACTCAAGCTGAGGCGGCGCTGGGTGACCATGTGACAGGGGGTGTGGTTCAGAGTTGGAAATGTGTGCAGCGAAGGCTGGTTGACCTTCAAGGTGAGGGTGGAAACACTGAAGAATCTTTAAAGTGACTTCGTTGTGCTCTCTTGTGCATCGCCGCAGCCTGATAAGACCCCAAACAGATTAAAATTCTTTCCTCACATCATTTACGAGAAAACCTTATTCTCATTGCCATCTTTCTGTTTGTGTGCAGGCCACACAGGCGATGGCACTGACCATGACAAACTCTTGGCTCAGTTTCAAATGGAACTGAAACAGAGTCAACAAATTGTCAAACTACAACAACAAATGCTGCAGGTCTTATTTTCAATGATGTCGATTTTGACACATATCCAAAACGGTTTGGACTTGCACACCTTTTAATGGTATTCTTTTTTTGCAGGACAGCCTTCTATCATCCCTCCCATCTGAGCTGACTGATTCTTATTTTTTGGAAGAACGGGAGCGTCTCCAAGTGCAATGGGCTGAGTTCAAACAACAGAGGCGGACTTTCGAAAGGGAGAGACAGTCCTTCACTGAGGCCGCCATACGCTTAAGTCGTGAGGTGAGAATGTTCCTTCTACATAAAAGGCTGCCTATTTGTATGCAAATCCACATTTTTTGTGTCAACAGCGTCAGGACTTTGAGAATGAGAAGGGCTCTCTTTTGAAGCAGCAGTATTTACGTGATACTCCATTGTGTAGTAAAAGAGCATCGAGTGACAAAACTGACTGCACACTCAGTAAGTAGAAAGCTGTGCAGTATATGACTATTGTTTTTTTTTTTTTTTTTTGGGGGGGGGGAGGTGTTAAGTTCATAACGATGCACCCGATCCTTGTTGAATGCTTGTGGTATCAAAGTGGGGGTAAAAAGCCACTGTTTTTCACTCAGGTTTGGAGCCCGCTGGCATATCTGGCTGTGTTCCCATTTCTCCATTGTCCACCAAATGCAGCCCCCTGACTGTTTCAGGGTGCCATTTGGGAAGAGTCAGAGTCATAACACCCAGTACCCCCGAGCTCTATGCTGCCCTGAGTTTGTCATACAACCACAGGTCAGTCAAGTACATTTTAATTACCGGTAATGCTTGAAGTGGGTCTCAGACCTATTGTAGGTGGGTCGTGGACAGGTAGGAAAAGATTACAGGCCGTCCTCAGTTTATGAGAGGTAATCGATTTGCTTCACCTCTGTACACTACAGAGTTCTCTCACGGAATATATTATGTTGAGGACAGGAAGTGCAAGTGCCTCACTGAAGTTCCAAGGCTAAAATGTAAACAAACAAAGCTCAGCTTCTGGCTATGACGTCTTTGCTTGTGACACGTTTTTGGTGCTGTGTCAAGCCAATTTCGGTATAAAGTAATGTTGGGGGAAGAGCGGCCTCCTCTTCCCCGTGTGTTCGTTGAATTTCGGACGAGGAGAATGTTGGTTCTTCAAATAAAGGCTGGAATCGATGAACAGTTTCTTCAAAGCTTTTAATAACAGAATATTCCGAGCACCCGCAAATTACAGACAATGGCTGCGGGTCACGAGTGCGAAGCAGGAAGAGATTCACATCATTTTTATACCGTCAGAAGGGCGGTACCGAGACACAAAGTGTGATATTATAACTTTCGTTTCTCCTAAACCGATTCTCAGCTTGGCGCATTCCATAGTTTGTGCGTCTTCAGCAGGGAGTATTCCAATTCTAGGTGATGATTGTTACAAGGACGCAAAGCTACACTGCGGGCATGGGAAAGTTATACAGCATGACTGAATATGAGCAGAATACAGACTTCATTGCCAATCAATAGAAAACTATCTCAGTGCAAATACAACTTCAGTCAGTTGACTAGAAATGAAAAGAATGGCTCGCTTACAAAACAATATTGTACACATGAAAATTCCACGTTTGAAAAATCCACTTGATGTGCTTGCTGCTGTCTACAGAGCCGAAGAGGGAGCAATCCACTCGGAGAGATGGTGTCGTGGAACAGATGGGATGTACCCAGCTGCACCTTTGGATCAGTCATTTTGAGGCAACTGAATTCCAAAGCCATTTTAAATACATGCACTTTCTTTAAATAATAAAAGTTAAGTATTTTATTGAACTCTTCATTTTATTAAAAAAAAAAACGGACACACAAAGTATATGGCAGTTTTATGTTATGAAGTGGAGTACTAGGTAAAGCTAAATAATAAGGTTGCACTACAATGCATTTCCTATGCAGTGTATTCCACATCCAATTAAAGTGTGTGCCACTAGCTGACTGAAAAAGAAACCAGTATCTCTTTCTTCTCTTCAGAGGAATCTCGAGTGTCTGGTTGTCTCTGCAAATGTTCATTTACTTTCAGTAAGCCATAAATTGCACTTCTGCAAATGTGGAAATTTTGTGCATTTATTATTTTAAATTTCCAAATCTGCAATGACCCAAGTCACATCGGTCTTGGCATCAAGGTTGTTTTACGCAAAATGAAAATTGAGAGATGACAGTCTCAAAGTTGACACGCATCACATGAAGATAGTCACAACTTTTGATCTCAATAGGCTGTGTAAATCCAATTGCAAATGATTCTGTGATTACTAAAATAAAAGGGATTTGTAGTGGGCGTGGCTAACGCAACTGGTCTCTGGTTGACCCTTTGCGCGCATCACCACGTTCACTCAATTAAGAATCAAAGTCCCGCGCAAGACACTGCGCCGCCAGTTTTTTTTTTTTTTTTTTTTTTGTAGTTTGCTTTTATTGGGGGGGTGAAGCCAAATAAATAGCCACGAGACGGACGAGGGAGCAGTTCGGCCTGAACTCTACAATGAACTGCATGCCGTGGGAGCTCTCCTTTATGGAATCGAACAGAAATAGTTTTCAGCCTTGGAAAGACTACATGGGTCTTTCTGATCTAATCCGAGGAACCCTGGGTCGGAATGCCACCACCCAGAATCGCTCTGTGGCCCCTGAAGATCTGCATTCAGAATATGACGTTGACGCGGCTTTGGCTTCTCTGCGCTGTAACGCAGTCGCAAAAAGAATCGACCCTGGGGCCAATAATGTTCCAGCGTTTCGTGTCGGATCTATGAACCGAGGATTCTCCGTGCTACAGCCATCTGGCGGCCCGTGGGACCTGTTGACAGTTTCTGCTTCTGCTCATCCGCCAATCCAAGATGTTTTGGGAGGAAGGACAAGCGGCCCGCAGCATCGTCAGCAGACAGCCGAGCCTCAATCTCCGAACGTAATCAGGATGAGGTGCAGTTTTTGTAAACGCAACGGCGAGACTGAATTGGTCTATAATTCTCACTGGCTAAGGAATCTCGCCGGAGAGGTAGAGTGCCCGTATCTTCGCAAGTACGTGTGCCCTCTGTGTGGTGCCACGGGCGCCCAGGCCCACACCAAACGCTATTGCCCAAAGGTTGACAGCGTCTACACTTCTATTTACACCCGCTCGGGCGCTGAAGCTCCACGGCGAGACTTTCACCCGGCTGCACCGCGGAAAGCTGACTTTTATTTGTCATAGACTGCGAACTGGTTCAACACGTGTCCGCGTGTTTGTTTTTGTTTGTGTTCGTGGTGAACTTGCATGCTCGTGTGTCTAAGGTGTTTTACTGCTTAAATGTTGTTTTACTATCAATGACTGCCGGGGACTCCTTGGGAAACGTTAAAAATATATTATGACGCCGTCGAGTCGCTCTGTCTAACGAAGTTAACGACAGGCGCACCCCCCACGCCCCCTTTAACAGACTTAATGACTCGGTGTTTTGAAGTGTGTCACTATTATGCATGCGTGTGCTTTTGAAAACTGTTTGTTCCTCTTCGTTTGTAATGGTAAAGTGTGTGTATTTTTGGACATCCAAAATATAACTCTGTTGTAAAACCTACACTTTCTTCTTTGATCTTTGGTTCTGACGTGAAAAAAAAACACCCTTTTAAAAACTTCTCTACAAGAGATGACAGATATATTAAGGCCAGCTTTACTTCACAACAAAGCAATAGAAGTAAATATCACATCGCAATTTGTGCCAAACAGTCATCTAAATTTTTACGTTGACTAAAGCAGAGCCAACGTTTATATTGCTCGTCAACTTGCGATGTCAGTCGGACGACCTCTCAGCGGGGCAAGTTCCTTGATTTCTTACTGCCACGCCGCAAATTTTCAATCTCGCGATGAGCGGCCATAACGGTTCGACTGGAAGAGAGCAGTGAATGCATTCGGAATGAGCAACAAATCATAAATCGCCAGAAAAGGAGAAGGCGAAGTTGGACGAACTTTAGAAAGGAAAGTTCCTTGATGAGCCCGCAGATCAATACCGAGGCATCTTCTTCCCGGCCGGAGGGTTCAACAACTTTCTCCTTTATTTCCTGCTCCTCACTGGAGGACACACAAACCCCTCGACGCATTTAATATTGATCAAGGAAATACAGAAACATTCCGACAATACGAAGCACACATTTTCTAACGGGGTTTTGCGTGTCGATGCTTGGGGGCGGGCGGGGTTAGGGGGCAACCCAAAGGAAAGGCGGAAAGGCTTCTTACCTCGAGAACTACGTTCATTCGTTGTTTTGTTTCCTTTATTATAATTGGTGTATTTTTTTCATTATATAACTTGTCGATTCGTTGAATATAAATAAGATAATAATCTACACTTTTTTAAAAATTGAAATAATTGCTTAGTTTGAATTTAAGTAGAAATACAAATGTAAAATGAATTACTAAAATACTTTCATTATATCATTTAGTTTTTATTGACGGATTTTATTATTGCGTGTAGAGTTAACATGAAATTATAATAATTGAATAATTATAATTA
Source organism: Hippocampus kuda (assembly GCA_901007745.1). Classification (NCBI taxonomy): domain Eukaryota; kingdom Metazoa; phylum Chordata; class Actinopteri; order Syngnathiformes; family Syngnathidae; genus Hippocampus; species Hippocampus kuda. The sequence goes on from CAAKHF010004772.1 coordinate 17,029, forward strand.
CATTTATTAGAAAACAATCTAAAAATATTTCCTTCGTAAAATTAACTTTCATTTTAATTTGGTTCTTATCTAATTGGCTGAGGCGTTCATGAATTATAATAAAATATTTACTAACATAAAATTATAAAAACAAGAATAAAGTATGTTTTGATGCACTTTTTTTTTTTAACCTGGCCCAGCTCTCGCTAAAATCCAATGTAGCCTTTGAGTCATTTTGTCCTCCAAATGTGTTGTGGATGGGGCGAATATGCCATCACTCCCCCTCCACAGTCTTTCTGCGGAATAGTAGTCAACTTTTAATGTAGAATTTTTAATTTAATATGTTTGATTGGGTTAAGTCGTACAGATGTTCTTCCTCCGGGACCTGGGTACCCTTCCGTCATCGTCCCTCTGTCCTTATTCATATTATAATTGTCCTCCGTCCACATCTGTCCTCATCCCTTAAAAGCGCTTCCAAAGACTCTGTACCTCCCATGGAATTTTGTGTAATACGGTTCAAATTGCACAAACAGTTGCAGGACCTTGAATGCCTTGAATAATTAATTGAACATGAGGTACCTGAGTGAGGACTCTGCATTCAAGAACCTAGTGTGACTGAACTATACTCATATTTGTTACAGTGAACGTTTGCTTACATCAACTGGATATTGTAGAGCTGCGAGTCTGAGATGAAATCAAAGCACCCAGATCCAAGGTAGTCAGCGGGGCTCATGGTGCTTGGGTGCTCTGTGTTTACAGCACCAGAACAATGCTGATTATCATGACCAGGCTGTTTGCAAAAAACAAACAAACAGACAAATAAATAAAATAAGCACAAATACAATTCTTTTGAAATGGGATTTACAACACAATGCTCAAGAAGTCAACGAAGAAGGAGGACAAAGAGGACGGAGGGCAAGGCAGAAGCTTGTGTGCACCGTGGATCAGCAAGGAGCGCAATTCTTATAAATTATCACTCTGCCCGTCAGATATCAAAAGGCTTTTGGGGGCAACTGATGACAAAGGATTCGACAGTATATGTGCATGTGCCTCAATGCTCAAGCGGCTTTCCCGACAGGGCAGCTGGACAAACTACTCACCATGTCATTCGTCTCTGAGACGCCAGAGGGCGCAGCTTCACAGAGTTTAGCAGTGCAGTCTCCTTCTTGGGTGCGAACTGACAATGCATCTGCTTTGTCTTCGTCACAGTCCACAGCATCACCACACACGTCCTGCATCTTCTCATCAGTTGTTATGGCAACATACTGCACCTCCACGTCACAAGAAGTTAAACTTGACGATCCACAGTCCACTTCTTGAGGATTTGGGTTCTCCAAACAATATTCCTTTTCCATTACAGGTGGGTTTGAGTTGGAGAGGGTTGGATCTGGAGCAAGAACTGAGCCCTCTTCAGGAATGTGGATTGCTGTTTTTGGCCTGTGTTTTAACAAACCAAATGGAAACCAACTTAACGTGTTTCTTATCTGTATGATCATTACACTTTATATTGACTTCTGTGTTAGAACAGATTTGACTTTGATTGAAGAATAAACTATTATTCAAATTTCCCACTTAATTTGGAATTTTGGAGCTTCCGATTACTGTATACTCAATTTGTAAGTGTGTACCCCAAAATAGTTGGAATCATACTCCTTTAGAGAGTGTGAGCTCTATAAACCTCTGAATACTTTTATTTTCAATTGAAAACCTATAGCTGTTAAAAAAAAACAAGACATGGATACTAACCTGTCTGCTGCGCTCTCCTGACTGGAGTGAAGCACCTCTTCCTCCCTCGGGTCTGCAATGACGGCCACAGGGGTTGGAAGCAGTGATGATTGTAAGAGAGATGATTCAATTTCAGCGTTATTGATGGCTATCTGCTTTTCAACTTTCAGTCGACTGTTCTGTCCATTTACATTCCTACTTATCTGTAAAAAATGACTTCGCTCCTTCTCTGTGAGACCACACATACCCATTCTTTTCCTCTTTTTGGCTGGCTCTTCCGTGACTGCTTCAACTTTGTCATCTTTGCTGTTTCCCATGCATTCACTGCTAGGTGCAGGTGGGTTCACTTTTTGGTTTCTTACTAAATCAGACTGCAGGTTATTCTTAGTTCTCTGCTGATCTTCTAAAGCAGTTGAACATGACTGATCAGCTTTGTCAGAGGTCAACTGAGTGCATGTTTGAGACAGTGTTCGCTCACATTTCATCATTTTTTCCTCTTCCTTGTCCTTTGTGCTGTTGCTATCATCACTTAAAGGAGAAATCTGTCGTTGAAAATCACTGATGGGATGTGTGACTGTTGCCTCTTGTTGCTTTATAACACTATCATTCACACTGGATTCGTCAACCTTTTTGTCAGGGATGACATCTGGTTTAGTCAGGGAGGACTGTGCTGCTGCCTGATCTTGCACAGAAATGACAATAGACATCTGCAGAGGGGAAACAAAAAAGTGTGGCATTTCTTGCTGCATTCTTATCTCTCATATTCTGGAATTATTGTTGGTTTTATTAGAATAAAAGTGTTTTAAAAAAAGATCTGATTACCTGTTGTAGAAAGGTATGGTCAATATCCGTAGAGAAAATTTTGTCACATGGCGTTTTTCTTATCCCGAGGGACAGAAGCTGTGGTGGATCTGAGCTGTCTTGAAAAATAAAGTACCATATGTCTGAATCAAACACAGTAATCACAGTACCATAACATACATAGAGTACAGTATTAACTGTTACGTAAATTTGAAGCAACAAAAAATATATATATATATTATGGTGCCTTAGCTTCCTTTACCCTTCCTTGTGTATCATTGTATTTGCTTCAGTCATCTTCTTTCAAATTTTATCTTTACGAATACGTTAAATGAATAAAAAGATACACGAAGTTTTTAAAATTTGTTTTATATTTTTACAAAGCTTCCAAAACGAATGGTGTCTCGTTTGCATGATTTTCAATAGTCTGAAGCTAACACTGACATCACATTTATGCTTTCCTTGGGCAAATGAAGAGCTAATTATCATAAGATTGAAGGTTTAGATACTTACTAAACCTACTTAAACAACATGTAACTTAATGTACCTTGTGGATTCATTCCCTGGAGGACAGCGATAAAAAGAAGTGAAATTTCACTTGTCTTTCATCCACCAGAACCTAAGCCAGAGCGCGCCTGAAATCTTTTACGTCAGGAAAGGTTGTATTGCGGTCAGCCGTAAAGCGCTTTGCTTGTTGCCATTGGAGACGTAATGTAGGAAGTCATTCCACTGCTTGTCGAGCTTGTTTTGAAAGCTCGACGTCTGTTAACACTAAACTGTTATTACAGTCTTTTAACATTTATTTCAGAGCAATATTCGACAACTGTTGATATTCTATTTTAACAGATCGACTGTCGCGAAGCGCGTGAGAGTGACAAGGTAAAGGATATACTTTCGAAAGGCATTAGCCACACAGAAATTGCGATGACTAGCATTACCCAGCCAACCCTGATAACTAAGTTTTAAATGCTTCATTTTAGCCAAGGTGAAAATATCCATCACCCCTCGCTTTGTCGTCTGCACAATTTATTAGAAGCTACGTTTTACATCAGTAACAGTCGATGAGTCGAAGTCGGAACCCACCTCCCCGGGGTCAAGGGGCAGCGCGTGCCAAACAGGTAACTCAGCTCAGGTCTTGAACGAGATGCCCAATTCTTGAGCACCTGTCTGACCTAAGATGTGTGGAAATTCTTTGTGAATTAGATGGGGCTGCTCCTTGACTTGACCCAGGATGGGGGGATGGATGACGACGTTAACGAGGAAGATCTGGAGGATGAGCTACACAATTTGATGGGAGGAGGAGGAGGCCCGCAAAGGAAAAAACGTGAAAACAAAGGTGTAATGACCACTCGATTGCTTCCCTTCCTCTCTCCCTCCGATGTACATTAAAGTTTCATTTTACTGGCCTTTTGACCTTTTCTGGTCTCTAGTTCCTGTTGCTATGGCCGATATTGAGCGAATGGCAGCTCTTTGCATGAAAGACCTGGATGAAGAGGACATGGAGGATGAAGATTTGGCTGATGATGAAGATCTGTTGGTAAAACAAACACCCGTTGAAATACGTGCACCCTTTTTATCGCTTAATGATAACATACACCACTTCCAATACTCTTGGAGGGGATGTACAGTGGTACATATTGATATTTAGTTGTTCATCAGTGCCCGTTATTCTCTTTTCCCCTGTAAACTACTTGTACAATTCGTTTGTGTTTGTTCACAGGCAGAGCTGAATGAAGTTTTGGAGGATGACCAGGAACACAGTTCCGCTCAGACTCCACAGCCTTCCAGAGTTAGAGTGACAACCGGTTCTTTTCCTCCTGCGAATTCCACCGGTGCAACTGGATTGGAATGCCATGTATTGGAGCGCATGGAGATGTACAAGGTTGCCATCTCCAATGCAACTGCATCTGGGGAGACAAGCAAAGCTCGAAGATATGATCGTGGATTAAAGGTTTTGAAAACTGTCTTCATTTCTAACTGTATTTCATTTCTCATCATGGGTGCCTCCTGTGTTGAAGATGTAAGTTATGCTTACAGTTCATGTCTTTGCCGTCCTCAGACATTGCAGTCCATGCTTACATCGGTTAGGAAAGGAAAACCAGTCAACGAGGAGGAGATGCCACCTCCGGTTGCTGTAGGTGGAAAAGCCAGTGCCGCAACTGAGTCTGAATCCATAAAAGAGAAACAAATGCCAGAGCCCGTGTTAATTCCCTACCCTCCAGTCAATCAAAAACCTTCACTGGAGGCAGAGCGAGCAGCTCCTAATATTAAGCCGCTCCAATTAGCTCCCCCCCACAACCCAGCTGCTGCCATCACTACGGGAACCCCGATGATCTCTCCACTGACACCCTGTCAGTCCGGCACACAACACTCAGGTCACATGATAACATACTGCTCTCAGACTTCTCTCTCTTTGTATTCCTCAAGTGATGTACGGAACAATTTCACAAGTCCCTTTGTGAAGACTAATGTAGATGTTTTTCTTCTATTCTTTCAGAGGTCAAGCAAGCAGTGTTGTCCCGACAGAGAGAGTACAAGCTAGCGGCCATACAAGCCAAGCAGAGTGGTAACATTGACCTGGCCAAACAGCACTATGTCATTGCTAAGGTAACAGGACTAAAAGCCACATCTTATTGGCATGTGTAGTTTACTTGCAGAAGATTTTTTTTTTCAACACAAGCTAATGAATATGGGCTTTCAATATACAGAAACTGGACTCGGTTGTGGAGGCCATAGATAGGAGTGAACCGGTAGACCTGAGCTTGCTTCCTCCAGCCCCTGGTCAGTATGAGGACTTCAGCAGAATGCAAACCCCCCCAAAATATTTTTCCTATGTCTTTTCTCATTTTCCTATATATTTTTTCTGTTATCATCACTAACAAAAATGCAACAGAAAAAAAGTAGAAACTCAACATTATGCAAGATAAAACGTTATTTTTATCTTCAGAAATCTTCAGAAAATGAATAACTTTTTCATCCGATACTGGATCAGCTGAAAATCACATGATCGGCCCCGCTTTCCGATACGTAATTGGATTGGGACATCCCTATTAATCATGACCTATACCGTATAGTTACTGCATTTGTCACACTTTTGTTTCTATTCAGTCATGGTGTGCTGTTAAAGTCAACCACAGTTTTGTAATGATTCACAGGAGACGTAGTAGACGAGACACATACAGCACCTTCCCCTAAACAGCAAGCCACTGCTGCTCCTACAACCACACAGGAACCTCCCGCTGGCAAGTAGCCCTGATTCTTCTCTCTGATTGTTTAGCATTGTGTGATGAAGGTGATACTGAATATTTAGATGTGTGTGTGCTTGTTGTAGGCCTTCCTGCTCCCAGCAGTCTGGCAGAAGCCTTGCAGCAAAGGATGGACATTTATAAATCAGCAGCAGATGGAGCAAAGAGCAAAGGAGATGACCGTAAAGCACGCATGCATCAGCGCATTGTAAAGGTACACGCTATGCAGCTCAAATTTTTAAGGAGTCCGTTAACGTTGAAACAGCTTCAAAATAATTTACATGGCACACCGTGTTGCCCTTAAATAAGGAGAATAATAACATGATGAGTGCCATGGTAACCTGGGATCCATTACAATGGTTATCTTCTGTGTAATTTAAGATTGAAATGCTTCTATGTACAAACTTGGCTTGACGTTGACATGATCAGACTCAGCTCAACTCAGCTCAGCTGTATTTATAGAGCACTTTAAAACAACCATGGCTGTATACAAAGTGCTCCGCGTGGAGCAAAAATGCTGAGTCAAAAGCCAAAGAATAAAAATGAGGTTTAAGACGAGTTTTAAAGATGGGTAGTGAGGGGGCTTGCCCAACGTTCAGCGGGAGGTCATTCCGGAGAGAGGGACCGGCAATGGAAAAGGCTCGATGCACACTCCTGTTCAAATGGCAGGTTTTTGTGATTTAAAAAAAACCATGAGACCAAGATAAATCGTTTCAGAACTTTTCCTCTACCATGATTTTCTTCCAGCAAGGAAGTTAAAACGAACAGCTGAACTAATGCGTTTGCAGAGGTTAGGGTGCAGACCTTCCAAATATGTCTAGAACCAGTCACATTTGGCCTAATGATAAATATCTTATAAAGTGAATTCTGAAATTTTGTGTGCATACGGTCAAAACTAAAATACCACCCAAACAATGTTTTACTGACTGATCTCCCCTACTTTGACAGCAATAACCTCAGCCAAACATCTCTTGGAGTTGCATATCAGACACGATCAGGTTGAATGTTGGACCAATGCTCTTTACAAAACTGTAACAGTTCAGCAAAATTCCTGGGATGCCTGGTGTGAGTCGTTCTCTTGAGGTCATGCCACAGCATCTCGATTGGGTTGAAGTCTGGACTCACTGGGCCATTGCAGAACTTTTTCTTCCATCCTTTTTTTGGCTTTAACTGTTGAGCAGGTGCCCTTAAAGTCTTCTGCAAAACATCTGGATGAACTAGTGAATTAATTTTTCCTTTAATGAGAGCAATCTGTCCAGGCCCTGGGTATGGCATGCCCATACCATGGTGCTCTCTCAACCATGCTAGACAGTTGGATAAGGTTTTGACATCCGTGTGCTATGCCATTTTTCCTCTATACATGTGATGTTTCTCCCTAACAGGTCAACTTTCTTTACGTCCGTCTCTAGAATATTTTGCCAGCGGCTCCGTGGAACATTGAAGTGCTCTTCAGCAAATTTCAAATATGTAACAGTGTTATTTTTAAGACACCTCCTTGGTGTTGTTCCCTTGAAAGAAAGACATTTTGTTTCATGTCTGACATATGATGGATTTGTCAACAGAGATGCTGGCATGTGCCAGTGAATTCTGTGAAGTCTTCAGATGACATGCTTGGGGTTCTTTTTTGCCTCATTGAGCATTCTGTGGTGTGCTCCTGCTGTCATCTTTACAGGACATTCACTCCTTGGAAGAAAGCAACAGTGCTGGACCTTCTCCGCTTGTAGACAATTTGTCTCATCGTGCACTGACGACTTAAACAATTTTGGAAATAATTGTATAACCTTTTCCAGCTTTATAATGTATTTGTCCAAGTCTCTATAAACAGTCCTGACCCCAACCCAACTGAGATGCTCTGGCATGGCCTCAACAAAGCCACACAAGACATCTCAGGAATTTTGCTGAACCACAAAAAATTTGTAAAAACGAATGGTCCAAAATTCATCCTGATGATTTGTACATCTGATCTGTAACGACAGGAAACATTTGATTGTTGGCGATTGCTGCCAAAGAAAGCTCGACCCATTATTAAATGAAAGGATTTACTTTACTTTTTCCTCCCTGTCCCGAGAAAGTTGATTTGTTATTGCAGATAAAATTATGAAAACATACAGTGTAATTGTTTGTGCGGTTATAGTTAAAGCAGACACCATTTATTCTTATTTTGCTGCAGGTCATGCCACATTTTATGACCAATTTATGTTAAAGGGGGTAGCTTACTTTTTCCTACTCCTGTAGACACAAGTAAAAGTACAGAATGTACTGTCCTTGAAATATTGAAATATAGAGTAGGAAGAATACATTGAATAAGCCTTTTGCTGACACAGAGGGAATATGAAACTTACATCTTTTGTCATGTCTGAAAGCCTTCACATAGTTGGCCTTTTTATCACAATAAAATCAAGACAAGACTGATTTGTTTAATTAAAAAAAAAAAAGGATTTCAGGGGGGCGGTGGCAGACTCATCACTTCTTCTTTTAACAGCAATACCAAGATTCCATTAAAGCACACAAAGCTGGTCGACCTGTCAACTTGTCTGATCTACCTGTACCACCAGGTATATTTCTGATTGCATACAGTTTGTTCTTAGGTGGGAACAGTGTGCACAGATTGTATACTGTGTAAAGTGCGGATTTCTTTTCTAGGTTGTCCACCATTACAGGGCTCAGAGAGCGATTCTCAAAACTTTATGGGTGTCCTGGAAACAGCTATGAAAATAGCTAATCGAGATCCAGACGCAGAAGAAGAAGAGGACAGTCCAAGAGAGACTGCCAAGGTTAAAAAAAAACAAAACAAACAACTCATGAATATACTGCCAAGTGCACTAATTGATGTACAGCCAGGGATTTTGATTGGGTTGCCTTTAGACTCTAGATAGCAGTACCGTCTGTTGTGTATTTACGCATATGTATTGAATTCTGACATTTTTTTTCTCACTTATTGCATCTCCATACCATAATCAGATATGTAGTTCTGTTCATTTTTATTATTCTGTATGTGTTATTATAAAATGACAGTCACTCTTCTCATCATCATCTCTATTTGAATCCTTCTTAATGACAATTATTTCTCCTTAGCCCTCAGTGCGTCCACCTGCCCAGAAAGCTAAATCTCCAGCACCTCAAGCCCCGGGTGGTTGCACAACACAAAAACTGGGAGCCAAAGGTGTGTTGGCAGTGTAACTCCAAGCCATGCCTGCATTCCCGTCCTTTGACTGCCACATCACTTATTGTTTTTAATGATCATTTTAGCCCAACAGCAAGTGGATTTCCTGTCACTACGGCGACAGGCTTTTTTGCGCGCTGCACTGCACTCAAAGAAGATGAAGGTATTCCAAAGAGTTGTTTTTCTCGGGTCAATTGAGTGGCTGATATTTTTGTGTCTCTGTAAGATATATAACCGCAATAGCCCTTTAAAAAAAAGTCTTGATATTATCTCGTAGAATATGGCGGCAGCAGCACAGAACCTCAGACACGCCAAAGGACTCGACCCCATGATCGAAGCCGCCAAGTCTGGCCTTCCTATTGATATCACCAAGGTTCCGAATTTATGCATTAAAACTAATGAAAGACAAGATAATATAGTAGCCCTTTGTATGGGGCACACTATGTTTGTGTTTGTCACAGGAGTCACAGAATGTGTGAGGTGTACCAAAAACAACTGTGCATGTGTTTGCACGCACGATCTACTGTATTTCCTCTGTGTTGTGGGAATATATCCCACGGGACTGATTTCATTTGGTTTGGTCTCACCTTTTGTTTCCTCGAACTCACAGGTTCCTTTCTGACTCAGAGTCACAATATAATTATAAAACAGAATATTATTCCTGTGCCTCTGTTCCTTTGCTTTTAGTATTCATGACTTGTAATAGAAAGTGGAAAGTTGATTTGACATGGGTGCATGCCTTTTATTTTTAGCTGTTCGGCATCACAAACTAGGTTTAAAAAAATAATAACTTTAATACTGCTTTTCTTTGGGGGGCACAATGCACAGTTGTCACATGTTGGTGCATCTTTGTGTCTTATGTTTCATGTCTAACAAAGTATAAAAATCTCTCTTTTTAATCATATTTGTACTCCTCTCAGATACCCAGTCGTCCCATCGGTGAGGACGACTTCTTGCTGGCTCGTTCGCGTACATCTCCCCTTTCTCCTCGTACCAGTGAGCAGTACCATGGCCTCATGGATCTTTTGCAAAAGCAGCATGAGGTTGGTATTGACGTTTTGTTTCACTCGATGGCAGCTCAAACATTCATACATAAACATGTGCACAAAATTGTTGGCAACCCTGTGTTAATGAAAGAAAACCAAAATATTAAGGTGAAGGGTACCATAATTTTCATCCAGGCCTACAGTATGTCATGAAACTGTTCTTTAAAAATAATTCTCTTGAACCACAATTCAAAAGCAATGTCTGATTTGAAATTAAATATTCACCTTGTTTGTATTTTTTGTTGTTGTCAGATTTAAGTTACTTACTGTATGTGACCACTGTGGGTTTTTCTGTCATCAACGGACCAACAATTTTGTATATATGTTGAATTATGTCATTGTGGATGCAATCTTTTCCACTGCATCTGTTTCTCTCTCCAACTTGATCTCCAGAAATGTCTGAGTCACTCACAGCAGTTCACACTCATGGGCAATATTGGCGAGGCTCTCAAGTAAGAAGATGTTGCTCAAAGCTTTCTTTTCAGATATTTATGATTATTATTATTATTATTATTATTATCATTGTTTGTATTATAACAATTGCCATCTTCAGGCATCACATACAAACAATTGTATTGAAGCCATTTTTTAAGATATCCTTTATTTGTGCCACACTGGGGAAATTTACAGGTAGAAAGAAGTTACTTATTAATGTATTTATTTTTATTAGATTTTAATTTAATTGGCCCAAAGATATGATTCATAGACACGCAATAGAGTAAAATATGCCTGCAAAATAGAATGACATCCAACGTTTGGTACATTTTACACTGTAGCTAAATAACATGACCAAAATATTAGAAAAGCGTCTATTTGACACGTAAGTACACACGTACAAAGTACACGTACAAATACATCAAATGCTCTCCGACAATGTTATCCAACTTATCTTCGCAAAGGCGTTATTTAACGGGTCTAGCTGGTTTGTGCTGATTTAGCCTTTTGGATCCAGCTTCACTCTCACGGGAATGTAATCTCAACACACACACACACACACACACACACACACACACACACACACACACACAGGGGTGTGTAGACTTTTTATATCCATTGACGGTTTGTT
>CAAKHF010004773.1:0-12539 GCA_901007745.1 Hippocampus kuda
ATATTTGGGGAATTGGAATGTATTTACATCTTTGAGCCTAATGACCTTGTCAAATGACACAACTTTTTTGCCGTTCACAACGATTGGGCTGTCAGACTACCAACTAAATATCGTTTTGTGTCTTGGACCGGGAGAGGTGTCACACTGTGCAAGTCCGTCACCAACCAGACCCTGCCCCATTGCTGCATGCTTTTGTCAAAATTCAGTTCCGTCGGGGAGGCCAGACAGGCAGCTATTGTATTGTTGACACAGACATAATATGCGTGTGCGTTGTTTCTCTGTTCAGAAAGGAGGGGGGGGGGGAGTGAGTATGTACCCGTACTTGGATGCTGGGAAGAGGGCGGGATGGACTGTCTATTCTCTCCCAAAAACCTGAGGTAACAAATTTGTTTAATAACACCACATTTGCTAATCAGCTACTAGCTTTGCAGTTAAGCAAACGTAACATGAGTTGAAATGCAACGTCTACTTTGCAATATTTCCCCTTTTATTCAAGTCACTTCTTAAATACTGTACACACATCGTGGTTGTGTGTGCTACGTCCAGACTCTCGTTACCACGTCCAGTCTCTCGTTATAAGTTGGAGGGTACTTCCTATTGGCCAGTGCCAAAGAACCGATCGAAGGATGACCTAGGACGTCGCACGATGCGACAAGGCGAATACAAATTCTGACATGCCAGACTTTCGTCGTCCTTGAGTATGTGTCACTGCACAGGCTAGGACGTGTCAAGACAACTCAAAATCTGTGTGTGTGTGTGTGTGTGTGTGTGTGTGTGTGTGTGTGTGTGTGTGTGTGTGTGTGTGTGTGTGTGTGTGTGTGTGTGTGTGTGTGTGTGTGTGTGTGTGTGTGTGTGTGTGTGTGTGTGTGTGTGTGTGTGTGTGTGTGTGTGTAAGGGAAATTCCACAATGGTGTAGAACTCGACTGCATTCTACTGAGAGCTGTTTGTAATGTTTTTACAAGACCGATGTCATTCTTTGAGGTAATAGAAATGTTAAGACACACTGCTCTCATTGTGAAGCAGCACAGTTCTACACCACTACATGCTACAAATGTAGCATTGAACATATTGAATGAATACTTCTGGTGATCAAAGCTTAGCATTATCTTTGCAGGACATTTGTATTGCACTCTTGCATTGGACATAATTGTACTGTGCAAGTGGTCATAATGCTGTGGCCGGTTGGTGTATACTATATACAAAATGTTATTTATAATCTTGGGTCAAAATGCAGAGGGGGCCCCAACTTCCACAATCACCACCTCTACGACTCCCTTCAGTCAAGGACAACCTCAACATTACAGTCACCAAAGTCTCCGAGCTGCTTTTTATATCACCTCACATTCATCAGTTAGCTTTGTGTATAATGCGTGGGTGTGTGCGTGTGTATGTGCCTCAGAGGCAGGCAGGCGGAACCACTGAGCTCTGCCGTGAAGCCCTCACTTCCCTGACCTACTTTTACTTCCCGCCTGTACACAGCTGGCGCTGAGTGAACGCACAGGATGGAATGCCGACCATTCCAATCACGATTGCTCTCTTACCACATCGGCCTGAAACCACAATTGTGCATTTTCATACTTGTGTATAGTTTTACACCAGATAAGCTCTGAGAAAGTTTTCCCATCGAGGTATGCGTGCGAGTCGAGCTTTTCGTCTTACCATTGTCTTCATGTGTCGAGTCAGCAAACCTTAGGAGGTTCCTCCCACACCCAGTTTGAGCTGTGACAGCCTTGTGCACAGTAGCAGTGGGGGTCTTATTCATTCTTGCTGCAGGAAACCTCCGACACACGCGCTCTCACTCGCACAAACACGCACTGACAAACTGCGGCAATTTTGGCTATTAATGTGAAGTCAAGTCCTTTTGGGTTGTATTTCTTCTGCTCTGCCATTAGTTAAAAACAGTTAGTTGCTGCTGAGGCGTCCAAGTGTAGCTGTGCATGATAAAAGGGAAGGTCGTGGCTGTTACTAGGTAAAAAAAAAAACATAATAATAAATGAAACCATGGCTGCCAAGTCAGAGGTAACTTATATGGACGTAATGTAATAGCACAATGCAATAGTTTTCCCAAGTGCTCTTAAAAGAAACTCCAAACAGAAAAGAAATGTTTTTTTGGAGTTTGAATAGTTCTTATGCATCACATCTCTCAGAGAGTGGTATAAGATAAGAAAACCTTTATTAGTCTCGCAATGGAGAAATTCCCATTTCACAGCAGCAAAGTTATGAAAGGAAGAAGTAGAACAAAATATAGGAGCTGCTGAAAAGGCAGCCACTCACGCGGCGCCATTTTGAAGTCAGAATAACACAAATAATATAACACAACACATAGGACACAAGACAGTCGTGCAATCTTCACCACTTTTCTGCATACACTTTGTTGTCTGAAGCAGTTATAGATGAAAGAGGAGAGGATCAAAGTGTCCTTTCACCAGTGGATCAGAGACGTCATGCTGAAAATGTGCACACGTCCGCTACAAGCTAAGTTTTGAAAGCAAACACGAAGCTGTAGCGTCCATTGACGAAAAAGAGATTGGCTCACATCTCCTGTCCCATGTAAATCCACTTCAATTCCAAGCCGCGACTCCCAGTTCCACATCCGCATCGGCGCTCCGCGCTAACGCTCCTTTCTTCTCATCGCCGGCTCCTCAAGCCTTACATCCGTCCAGCCGCAGACCGTTCAACAGCACCGATCTCTCCGCTGAACAAAGCAGGGCTGTGAAAAATGCTGCCCATTACAGGTGCAAGACACAAGCGCCCCGGGACTGTCCAGCAACGACAGTCAAATGAAAAAAGAGTATTGTTGCTTAATTGGCAGCAGGAGTTAAAGGAGCTCAGTATGTGTGATGTGACTGCTTCTGCTCTTGCCGTTTATGCTGCAACACAATGTGACAATGTATCCATTATCTGACAGGACCATATGTCTCTCATTAGTAACAGTACAGCTCATTTGCTCGATGTCATCATGAGTAGGGATGCAGCGATACCACTTTGACAGAGCGCAAGTACTTACATTTGAGTGTTCGCAGATATCGACTATTGAGACTTGAAAATGCCATCCCATTTTTCAACCTTGATGAAAACATTTGATTTCAACCAAATATTCTTCAAAAACTTAAACCTTTCTTGAACCTGGCGTTATTCTCTCTCAAATATAACACTCTTTAGCGTAACAATTGAAAATTTGTCTCTCAATCACATTTTCTAATAATTGTGCTAAACATATTTAAACGTAGCCAGTGACACAAGGCAGTTTAGTAATGTGGTCTCCCATTCTGAACACTGGAGGGCACTGTGTAAAATTATCACATGGATGAGAGAAGAAGAAGAACGTAGAGACTGGTTTATGTGAGCAACTAGGGCTGCCAGTCAAGTATTTTTTAGAATCGATTGACATATCGATTAGTCCATCAAGTCAGTAACCGGATGCTTTTTACCACAAGTTCCAATCTCCACTTTACTGCAACAGTCTGTTCTGTAGCTCCCCTCAGTTTCCTCTGGAATAAAGCTTTTCCGCTCCAACCCAATGCAAATAATCATTGCTATGATTTCCATTTCCTTTGATGAGACAATCGCCCCTAATAACATGGCCGCCACATTGGTACATTTTCGTTTTGCCTGTACTAGTCTAAGTCTGTTTATCTTCGACAAGAGAGCAGCGCAAGTCGGAAACGTAAGACCAGTCTCTGTCTCTACGGTAAATTGCAGTCATTGCTGGAACGAACAGACTTTGAAAGTGACTGCACAAAGTGGCTTTTTGAGTGGACTGGACACCACTATTTTTGTCAATTGATTCTAAGATGTGTTGTTTGCGGGTCTGTTAAATGGAGATTCCACTGTACAGTACTGTATTTTCTGTTGGGATCAGTTAAATTAACATCATAAACATCTTTTGAAAATGGAACACAAGAATATCAATAATTACGACAAACCAAACCAACTGTACGGTTTGGTGGAAACAGAGTTTAGGTCAGAACCAGCTAGTCGTTTGGATGCCACAAGCCAACTCGACACATCCAGTTGCCTGAATATTGTTTTCTCATAGCCCAGTCTGTCCCAACAAATATGGTTTCTCCACACTGAAATTACAAGCCACGCTGTTTTGCGTGTAAGAGTGATGCAGAGTGTGCAAACCAGTTCCTAGTTCTATTTTGGTGGCTCTTAGCTAAGGGAAGAAGCACATCCTTCTGTCACTGCTCTGCTCTCCTTTGCATGACACAAGAGGACTCGGCTATATCGGTTCGAATCACAGCGGTGACACGATCATCCTATATTGAGCTTGTCACTCCTCAAGTGAGCCCGTGGGAATTCCTCTGCTGTTGTAAAATACTTTTTGTTGTTGGCGTTTTAAGCTGACCTATTTTGGGGGTCTTTTTGAAAACCTTTCCTTTTTTTCTTATATGTTGGAATCAAACAGGATGCCTTACAATCCTTTTTAATTAATGTTAGCAATAAAATAAACTTTTTTTTCAGATTTTCAGGTCTGCAGCGACAGTTTTAAATGAATAGTGTGTGTAACCTTTTTATCGAAAAAGAAAATGTAAATCAGCAAATATTTGATTAGTGGTTAAAAAGTAGGAGAAGGGCTGACAGTTTAAAACTGCAGATTGTCTGCATTTTTTTGGGGGAGGGGCTCTTTCACGAAAACCTAGTAAAAACATTGTGTGCCACGTTTCCTGAAGTTTGCCAGTGTGCAATCTGCGTTGGACACTACTGGGTTATGCAGCTGGGATAGCATATGGCGCCGACGGGAGTAGCAAATAGTCTGACAGTACAACGTAGCCATCAGACGCCAGATTTACTCGCAAATGAATCCAATTGAGATACAGAACAATGCAAATTGCTTCATCAAGATATATCATCCTGTTGTTATATCTCTCTTTGTGTTTATTTTCCTTAGCAAAGTTGTTTTAGGTTACCATTACTGTCAAGAAATATCCGATTGTACCCCAGTGAATCAGTCAGTTGCATTCCTTTTCCCAGTCCCTGTCTCTCAGTCATGTGATCTATTTATGAGTGTGTCATACAAATACAATTTATGCACGAACACACGTCAGGACTGCAGACCGCACCGACGTGCAATTCGAGCTGTATTCTGCCTCTGCCACAGTGTCACGAGTTCCACAATAGCAGCACGCCAAAAGTTGAAAGCAAACAAATATTGCATAGACGAACGTTTGTGCTCACTCAGGCATTCATATACCCTCAAAAAGAAAAAAAAACATCAGGAAGAACTCAGGGGCGGTTGAAGACGCCCTCTGTGACTCACGAACTGAATTGGCGTATTTACTCATACCCTAGTCCATTGTTGTTATTCCTGGGCTGAAATCCAAAGTCAAGTCTCTGTAATTCTGTTTTCGACCATACTGTACAATATCCTAAACGTTGAACTACAAAAATTCTTTCGCCAGATACCTCTTTGTTGGCCTCACTGATCCGCTCCCCTCTTTCAGATGAACCTTAACATCTTCACTTGCATCAAGGAGGTTTGCGCTGATGTGTAAGCCCCGTTGAATCACGTGGTAAAACATGAGTTTATCGTAGGGGAGCCTGGGGAATCCAATGTAAACGGACATGTTAAGTAAACACAAAATGATCGATTAAAATTAGACACATTGCATTGGGAAAATTGCGGCTCTGACGAAGATACAAATCGACGGTGTGTATGGAGGAGGAAGCTGTTAAACTGCACATGACACTGCGGGTAAAAAGGGATTATGAAATGTTCAGATGGTCACTGGGCCCACCTTATTTCAAATGTAGCCTGTCACAATAAAAGCCATGTTGATTGATCACAAATAACAAACGCAAGCGATTAAGTTCCCAAGCCTGCTCTCGCTGAAGTCATGGCCTCTGTCATTGCTGTTGCGCTGCTGGATGAACGCTGGCTCATAGTTCACTCCAAGGGAAGGCAGCAACTTCCTTTTGACTGAGCACACTCATTTCATTTCAACAGATCAGAAACTACGCTGTTAATCACTGCTTTGTTCATCTTTGACCATCCTTAAAACGAACTTGGTCTGGCATGTCTTTGTGTTTGCTTCAAGCAGTTTATTGCCACTCCCATTCGAGGTTCACTGTAAAACTAAACGTGAAACAAAGAGAATTATTATTAGTGTTTAACCAGACCAAATAACTTTGTCTTACGCAAGTCTGCTATCTTAATGCGAACAAACAATGCAAAACGCCGTAGATGGGTTCGTAAAACTAGCATTGCTGTAGGTGTTGCAACACATTTTCAAACATGTAGAAAGACGACAATAGACATAATAAGGCACACTCGCGGGCATATATTCTTCCTCTGCAAAAAAATGACCAATACCGAGCTGCGTTATTGTCTTATGTACGTGTTACATGACCCCCTTGCAAATTTTCTGGTTGATGTTATACGGTGACCTGGAATGATTTAATGTAATTTCCATTCATTTTAATGGGGGAAAGATGACAGTGCACCACTGTCGTCTGCATTGGCTCCTCACCGGTTCTTTTCTACGTCCTTACTTTCCTCCTCATTCTGACAGAATTTTACCTCAGTTTTGAACTGCGTGAACGTAATTGGATTCCAATGAGCAGCTTAAAGTCTTCACAGGAAAGCTGTCAAATGACGCCACTCCATTGGTCCAAAGCGAGGCGGCGTCATTAGCTCTCCACACCCTGTGACATCATCAGCTTCTTGACACTGGACTCATTATTGGCCCCACCTTGCATGTCAGCCCTCAGTTTGGGCGCAGAGCTTTTTGAAAAACTTGCCTGCGGCGGCTCAGCAACGTTTACCACATGGCCCTTCACATGTTTAGCGCAATGGGTTTACCACTAGGTAATGAAAGTTGAACGCTGATGAATTCAAACGATCCCAAAGGAAGTATAAATCTGCAGCCTTTCCCTATGGCGAAATTGTTTTTGAGTCAAAGTATATTTCGACAATCCACAGACTAACCACAGTGGCTTTTGTCAAATTTGCTGTGCCGAAACACAGCTCACAAGTTATCCTGAATCCAACTCCTTGAATACAAATAAAGATGTGCCTTCCACACTGAGCCGGAGCACCTCCTTGCCACCCCTTCCTTTCTATAGGCTGCTGAATTCTTAGACTGTGAGGCCCTGTTTTTCCTCTCAGGTTTTCCCACCCTACTACACCCACCGACTGCCGCGGTCTGCCCCCCATTCATCATGCATTGTGTAACTATGCAAACGTGGCGAAACACCGCGCTCCCCAGCAGATCTGATCACGTATCCATTTTTTTTGTCAAGACACAGAGTTTAGACACATAGATGCACAAACACAGACGATTGTAGCTCAAGCTCGAGAGGGGCTTACTTGTCAATGGAGCCACTGGATTGCAAAGGGGGTGTGGACCTACATGGCATTTACAAAAGCCAGGTGACCTCTTGTGGTGGTTTTGAGGAACTGCACCTCAGCAGCCGAGAGCGCACTTGCACAATGTGAAGAGTTTGAAAATTTGCAGCTGTCTTCAATCAAAATGTCGGTCGAAAAACACTGCTTCACATAGTTATGCAGCCATACATGTATAAAATACAGAAACTAAGGCCTAATTCTTTTGAAAAATATTCTAATGGCAATTTTTCGATTTGTTATGCAGTTATATTTGCAAGGTTCTCTTGCCTTTTTAAACAAACACAATCAATAAATGAATCCTTCCTACACCAAACGATATCAGATGTGTTCCACATCAATGTTCTGGTCGTACAGGTTAGCCCTATGCTGAAATAAAGGCAAATGAACCACGAGTTAATAAGTGAGACAGTTTATTTCGAGTCATTAACTTGTTTGAAAATTGCATTCGACAACATTGAGATGACCATTTGAATTTGATTCATTGTTCAGCCGCAACAGAAACACAAAAACAGTTAACACGAGAAAATACAAAGAACATCAAAATGAGGAGTCAAGTCAAATGCTGCTTTTAACTGAACACGCAGTTCTTCACTCGAAAGGATGTGGATCCCCTAATTGTGGTCAACGAACCGCAAGGGTGAATAACCTTAAGTTTTTAATTTTGTGTGAGGGACGTTGAGTAGACGACAATTGGAAACTGCATTGACAGATGACACCAAATCCATCAAGTAACGATGAGCCTGACCATTGCGTGTCAGTGACTGTCAAAATTATGTACTTAATCTTAAAATGTAGGTGGTGAGATATAGATCATTTTTATTCCTTCATATGATATTTTTTTGCAGGGATGTGAACGTATTTTAAATAGATCCCTCACCTCTCTCCATCTGGTCATCTCCCCTCAGCTCGACTTCCCGACCGGAAGGCACCACCGCGCCGTCGTCCACCCAGGGCAAGAGTGGCGCTCACAAAATCTGCTTGGTGTGCTCCGACGAGGCTTCTGGGTGCCACTACGGCGTGCTCACGTGTGGCAGCTGCAAGGTGTTCTTCAAAAGAGCAGTGGAAGGTGAAGTTGCCACCAGACAGATTTGCTTGCATGACATCGTGATCACGTCATATTTTGTTGGTAGAATAAATAATTTTCTCTCGCAAAACTTATCTGACAGTTGTTGTTGTAGCTTGGCAATTTTTTTTCATTTTGACTTACTTGCCATTATCAAAACCGTTCAGAAGGTACTGCACAAAAATGACAAATTAATGTCCAAGACCAACTAGAAACCACTCTCAGTGTAACTCTGCACTGACAACGAGCAGTCCGTCACTCTCTTTTCAACAAGGGTTGGCAGAAGTTTCGAGAAGTGAAATTCTCCATCCGTTCATGTTTGTAACATATGGCATGAGCATTCTGAGCTGCCGATTTGATTTTCAGTCATCCAGTCTCAGTTAGCTGGAAAGGGTGCTGAAGGAATAATAATAATAATAATAATGTCTTGAGATTAGGTTGATTTATGTATTCTGTATATTGTTTCTGGATGTGCTTGTGGAGTCGTTTATTACTTTAGTGGAGTAGACCGACATAAAACTTTATCTGTGTTTTGTTCTTTTTCAACGGAAAATTTAAAATAACAAATGAGCCGTGTAAATAAACTATACAATCCTTTTAGCGCTCTCATTTTCTAGTATGTACAAATGGAATTTCGTGAGTTTTTCATGGAGAAAGAAAGGGTTTTCACACTTGACACAATCATTTTGTGTTTTTGAGTGGTGTTTTTGTTTTAATAATAATAATAATAATACATTTTATTTATTTTGTGATTTCTGTTTTTTTCTGCTACTAGTCCAAGTGTAAGAACATCAAATATGGAATCAATTATTAATTTATGACGATAGAGAACCGCTGGCTCTCAGACCCTCTCGCAACAGGCTAAAACCTGTGCTATAGGGACTCTGCGTTTTCGGGGTACGACTTGAAATTGGGACGTGCCCTTATCTTTCAAAACCCATAAAAGGATCGCCTCAAAATCCATCACACAGCTGGTTGAGATGAACTGCATTGTAACAGAGGTTCACTACATTTTATTTTTACAACCTTTCTGCTAACTTGAGTCTTCCTCTCCTCTGACTTCTTAGGGCAACATAATTACTTGTGCGCTGGAAGAAATGACTGCATCATAGATAAAATCAGGAGGAAGAACTGCCCAGCATGCCGCTTCCGAAAGTGTCTAATGGCCGGCATGAATCTGGAAGGTACAGCCACAGTTTCTGCGTGCAAAACAGTCGATCATGAATGTTCTTCTTGACTCGGCGTGTTTTCTGCAGCGCGCAAAACCAAGAAGAATCGCGTGAAAGGCATCCAGCAAAGCAACTCGCCCGAGTTGCTGCCCCCGAGGCCAGCCGAACCTCAGGCACTCGTCCCCAAGTGTATGCCTCAGCTGGCCCCCACGATGCTGTCCCTTCTGAAGGCCATCGAGCCCGACACCCTCAACGCGGGCTACGACAACACCCTGCCCGACACCCTCTCGCGCGTCCTGACCTCTCTAAACAGACTGGGTGGCCGACAGCTCATCTCTGCGGTCAAATGGGCGAAGGCTTTGCCAGGTGGGTTTCATCTGGAAAGCTCACTGACAGAAGTTGGGCAAAACCAGGGCAAACGATTGTTCAACTTGTTCTTTGTTGAGGGCACGTCAAAGCACAATGATCAAAAACGACTGCCAAATTCCTCTTTGCCCTGAAATGTTGCAGCATGTTCCTTTTTGTAAGTTGGAAAAAGCAAAATGACCGCACCCCAAAAAAAAGTAGTTGTTTTTCACAGACACTTGAAAGTCAACTCGCAGCTTTCCTCAAATGAAAATCTTGCCTTACTAATCAACGGGAATCGATGACATGTGTCACGTCATCATCCAGACAGACCTACAGGGTATTTGTGTTTCTTAAACAGTCATAAAAGGCATCCGTCATACATACATACATACATACATACATACATACATACATACATACATACACACACACACACACACACACACACACACACACACACACACACACACACACACACACATACATACATACATACATACATACATACATACATACATACATACATACATACATACATACATACATACATACATACACAAACAAACAAAGAAAACCAGGCTTAGATGGGCATTGAACTGCTTTAAATCTTTCTCTCCAAAGTCTGAAAAAATGTGGCGGTAATGCTACGCATTCAATTTTAGTCTGGACTCCTAAGAGCGGATGCGCATCCCCTTATGTTGCATTTTTGGTCATGGTGAGATCACCATGTCCCACATTGGGAAATTGGTCTTCATTGAATATCAAGGTGAACAAAACGTCTGGAGTTTAACCTGCCTTACGCTGTGGCGGCAGCATATTGACAGCTGTTCTCAATATTCATGCATCAAATTAGCGGAAACATATTGTTAAATGAATCTCTCCGACAGCGTCAATTGAATCTGACCCTTATAATCTCGGTTGAGGCAGTATTTTCAACAGGGTTCTTGATTTTGTTCAAGTGGTCCTAATGTGTTCTCAGCGTTCAGCCGGGCTCTCCTCCCTTTCAGGTTTCAGGAACCTCCACCTTGATGACCAGATGACCCTGCTCCAGTGCTCGTGGCTCTTCCTCATGTCATTTAGCCTGGGCTGGAGGTCGTACCAGCAGTGCAACGGCAACATCCTCTTTTTTGCTCCGGACCTTATCATGAACGAGTATGTGACAAAAACTTGTCTGCCCAAGTAAACTGCAAAGACAAAAGCGAAATGCCGGACCCCTCGAACGCGTTGCTCCCACCTTGACTGTTGCGCTTTCCGCTTGTCTTTCTTCTGTGGCTGAAGGGAGCAAATGAAGCTGCCCTACATGGTGGACCAGTGCAAGCAAATGATGAGGATTAGCAGCGAGTTTGTCCGCCTGCAGGTTTCCCTTGACGAGTATCTTTGCATGAAGGTCCTGCTGCTGCTCAGCACAGGTCAGTCTCTCGTCGCGTGACATTTGACTTCCGAGCAGTCCACAGAGGCTTGAGATGATTTCCCTCGTCCGCAGTGCCAAAAGATGGCCTGAAGAGTCAGGCGGCTTTCGACGAGATACGAATGTCGTACATCAAGGAACTGGGAAAAGCCATTGTGAAGCGAGAGGAGAACTCCAGCCAGAACTGGCAACGTTTCTACCAGCTCACCAAGCTGCTGGACTCCATGCATGAGGTGAGAAAGCCGCACGCAATCCGACAGTCAGGACAACACAAGGGTAACAAAACACATTGTCGCATACATTCATTCCATCATACGCATTCAATTCCAGTGGAGTCGACAGTAAGTGTTGGGGTTTGCGGTTGTTGTTTTGTTTTCAACTTTAAGCGACTTTACAACAAAAGACGGCCTTGAACCATTGAGCAATTGTAGCCATTTCATGCAAAGTACCTCCATTTTCCAGGGCACAGCAATCGGTGACTTGTCCAGGTCATCTTTTGTGCTTTAAGCTAAATGAAGCAGTCTGCAGTGTATCAGGTCTTTTGAGTGTATCAGAAGCAGTCTGACTGCAGCTGCCTAATGTGAACGGCAAAGAATTTTTGCCGGCTAAAACGACACACTTGAGTCAGCCTGGTTTGTTTAAAAGTGATCAGTGGGAACGGCGCCTGGGTCAGGCTGTCAGCTGTGACCTTTTTTTTTTTTTTTTAACCCAAGTACTCCAATGAATCAGACCTAAACTCAATTTCCCAACTTAAGGATCATCTTTATTTTTATGGAAGGAACACAGTTCGCCCAATAAATAATTCCAAGGTCGGTGTGATCATGTCCAAAGTGATGACCCGCCGCATGAAGGCTGTCATTGTGTGTGTGTGCAGATGGTCGGCGGGCTTCTCAACTTCTGCTTTTACACCTTTGTGAATAAATCGCTGAGTGTGGAGTTCCCGGAGATGCTGGCCGAGATTATCAGCCACCAGCTTCCCAAAGTCAAAGCCGGTGGCGTCAAAGCCCTCCTTTTCCACCAGAAATGACCTGTTTGCTTCCATCGGAGGCTATGCCTTAACGCCCAAGACCACCACCACCCTGAAAAGACTGAGTACGTACGTCTTTGGGAGCGGGCGGAGGTTTTTCAGATTTCTTAGGAATTGTCGTGCAGACGAGTGCGCTTCACACCCATGTTGTCTCAGGTGACTTCCTTCAACTA
>CAAKHF010004781.1:4926-22404 GCA_901007745.1 Hippocampus kuda
TATATATATATATATATATATATATATATATATGTGTGTGTGTGTGTGTGTGTGTGTGTGTGTGTGTGTGTGTGTGTGTGTGTGTGTGTGTGTGTGTGTGTGTGTGTGTGTGTGTGCGTGCGTGCGTGTAGTGGGCTGGGAGGTTGTTAACAAACTAATTAGCTCCCAATGAATTACTGTCATGTTTACAGTGCAAAGCAGTATGACAGCTTCGGGGTACAAGCAGACCATTGTTTTGATATTTCATACACACCAGACGGACATTTCATTAGGTACACCTCCACGCTCCATTGATCACCAATTTAAGAGCGGTATTGCAAATACGGGTTTTAATAAGGCACGCTCATGACCTCCCATGAAACAGGACACTGTCTCCTTTCTTTGCTTTTTAACCCGCTTGACTTCCTTTCGTCCTCCGTCGCAAATGAGCAGCACTATTACTATTAACGAGTCCATCCATTTATGAATGTAGATGAGACAAAATGCATTATGTATCAAAGGCAGGGTCGGCCGCCTTTAAAATAGCTTCTCTCAAGGCTCAAGGGGGACTGGTCATTCTTTTGTTGACACATATGAAGTGCCATAAAAAAGTGACAGGGGGAATCTTTGTTTCTGCGCTTTAAGCGACATTTGGTTTTGCCGGTGGCAGTCCACCAAATTGTAATGGAGACATCCTGAATTCTTTTTTTTTTTTTAATTAGTTTAGTGTGGTGGTGTCAAACTCAAGGCCTGGGGGCCAGATCCGGCACGACACATCATTTTATGTGGCCCGCGAAAGCAAATGTTGTGTGTCAACTTGCACGATCCTTGCTGAAATCTGCAACCATAATGTCAAATTGTTATGTGTAATAAACTACGTTGAGATTTCGCAATAATTTTGTTACCCTGGTTACACTCACTTGAACAATAAGAGATCAAACTATTATAGTTGACTTCAATTATTTCAAAACTGGTAATCCATCAATTTGTTGTTTGCACATAATTAGGCGATGAGACAATTAAACATTTTTGTGGTTTCACTGTCATAACGGCCCTCTGAGGGAAGACGTTAACTCCCGTGACAAAAATGAGTTTGACACCTTCTGGTGTAGCGGATCCGTGCATGTGATGACACAATGCCAAACAAAAACATGTAGAACTTCGTCAAACATCTTGAGTATGTGCTGCACATCACAATATGGTGCTTCAACCACTTTAGCTCTGTTTATCTTTTTATTTTAACATGATGATATTTTCCGTACAGCCAAGCTGCCAAATCTGAGCTGAGAAATCCAATGTGGGGGCTGTGTTATGTAAATTAGCCAGACTGTTACATCACAATCCGGTAAAAATTAGAAAGGCTTCCCTCACAAGCACGTTTTTAAAACAAGACAGCTCGCAAAAGATGTACTTGGTTGTTTAATTTCAAAATTTGCGCTCCAGAGAACCAACCATTTGTACACAAACAATTAAAAAGTCAGTTTACTATAATACGGCGGCTTGAATTGGTTAATTTGGCGTCGCATCGGAACAGCCACTATTCACCCCATCATTAGCTAATGTACTAGCTGTTATTAGGAGGCCAAATACTGCTAGTTTAGTCATAACTTTAACATCCATTTAAATGTTTACGTCCCCAACATGACGTGGGCAAGGCAAATGGCACACAGTGTGACAGCCAATGTTGCATAACAGAGCCAGATGGTTTTGCCACGATGGCCCACCACGGTCCTGGCAGCCACGTGCCCGCGGAAGCATTTGTGTACACGTTTGCTGCGTGGACCGACATAGAAGGATAAAGTTCTCATTAACGTTGGGATAAAGGATTGGTCTTTCTCTAATTCAGTGGTACCTGAGAAATGAATGCCCTAACTTGACTTTTTTTTTTGAGATACGCGCCACTTGGCCAATTTTTTTGCTTTGGCTTGCGAGAAAAAATTGAGATATGAGCATTGTCTGGTAGTCAACTCATCTCATTCATAACTAGCAGCTATTTGTAAACAGTAAAAACATTTTTTTAAACTGTTTTTTTTTTTTGCCCCTTCCAGTGGAAGTGGGTCAAACTCAACATAAAACAAGAACCACAAAAGTCTGGCTTCCGCTAGCTGAACGCTAACACGTAAGACAAAACAGCATAGATGAGCGAATGAATAGCATTGATAGTTGCTGTGTTAAAATCCTTTAAGTTGAACACAAATGGGGCAACAACACACGTAGGAAGACAATTTAAGCAATATTCACAGGCATATATTCTTTAACTTCTGCTAAGAACGATTCTTAACGCAGTTTACTGTGTCACTTAGAGTAGATGTGAAAGTCTTCTTCATTTGTGTCTTCATGACTGTGTTGTACTGCCTCCTGGTGGCCAAGGCATGCACTCCAGAGAAAATTATTTCCATTATTCGAACTTATGTCTCTTAATTATTCATATTTAAGCATAGTCACCGAAAAAAACTTGAACTTGTATCTCAAGCCACCACTGTAAATGTATGTTTGTTAGAAGTTTTATTCCTCACATTAAACATTCCTCGCATCAGATGATTGTTTCTTGGAATGCTATAACTGTCTCAGAAGATCATATCTTTTTACTACAAACCCAATGATTTTTCAGACATAATACAAGCAAACAATCGGTTCTGAGCTCAGATTCAAGCCAAGTAGCTTGTAATTGTGAGACAGACGCGCTACCCGCATACGACCGTGCTGCCCTTGAGTCCCCCGCCACAAAAACCCAAAACATTTCAGTCGATGTCACGGTTTTACACTAATGTGCTATCATTGCGCTTTGTTGGGCGGAACAGATCTGAATTGTTTGCCATTTGAATCAGTAATACGAATGCAAATGGGAACATTGTCACCCTAAAGTAGACAAAAGACCCCATTAGGAACACGTCAGCACATGTGGAAGGATGTCCACTGGCTAAGGTCTGCGGAATCATATCATCATGCAACAGTCAAAAAGGAAGCCTTTGTAACTGTATGGTGTCTACAGTGTTACATACGATACCAAATACTTGTATACTATGCTTCCTGGACAATATAAAGAGAGCGTGAGTGATGTCAAACCTGAGTGCAACTACTACTCACTCTCTTTGAAGTGTTTTCATTAAGCTAATGTGGGTATGAACCACAGTGATGGATGCAAAGTGGGGTTTGGTGGTGTGTGTGGGCTCGAGAGTGGGGCTAGGGTGTATCTGTGGACGGGTGGGAGGAGGGGGCGGGGGTCGCATGCTCAAATGGGAGAACGCCACCGGAGAAGAGGAAGTTGACACAGTTGGACTGTTTGAATCTGCATGCACTCTCTTCGGACGAAGGATGGGCATTGGAAAATAATTCCAATCGGAAAATACGTATTTTAGAAAGCAGTTGAAGGAATGATCATTGTTATTACAGTAACAGATTTTGAAGTCAACCAAAGGGAAAAATGTTGCGACTGAATTTCAGAGCAAAAAGACCTCACCCAAAAGTAATGTATCAAACATGTGCAATTTACCATTGATCACCTTGTAAAAGTATCCGAGTGACAAGTCACAGTCCGCTAAAGTAGAACAGCTAATTCTGGGTATCCAGACTGCTTTTACTTCCCAACAATCTGTCATGTAAGTATACAAAATATTGCAGTTTTTATAACCAAATCTAAAACTTGGCCCACCAAACGCCACTCAATTACTGTTTCGATTTCAACAGCAGCCCATTGAGGCACTCTGTCAATTCCTGCCAAATAGTGAAATCCTGCTGTGGAAACAAAAAAACCATGTCGAAAAGATAGGATGATCCATCTAATTCCGCGTAATCGGTGATCATTCTCGCTTGCTTGCAGAAGTAAGATGCCCATCCCGTCGACTTCGCTAAAACCACTCGCAGTGATTCAAACAGGGCAGCGGGTGTACTCACTAAATGGTGCACACGGAGGGGTGACACGTGGAGGACAGTGGCAAGGGTTGAAAAGAACAGTATGCTGTTTACCTTCTACGTCATTACAGTCAAAGTCTTGAGTGAGGCATGGATGGAGACAAAAAGCACACATACACATACACACACACACACACACACACACACACACAGATACAGACAGATGAAAAGTCGAGCCACTGCAGCTCTGTGTAAAGCAGAAACAAAATAAATGCAACATTTATGACAAAAATGAAGCACAACATGAGGCAGAAAAATATATACATAGCATTTCGCTGTTTGGGAAGAATCACAATTTTCTTCACTTTTTGCAGTCCTGGCACTGATGATTTTGAAATGGCAAATAGGACAGTACCATTTGAACTCCGGGGTGGCATTTCACATTCTTGAATGATAGGTTGATATCATTTGCATGGCCAAAAGAATTACTATATATATATATTTTAGATAGATATCTATATAGATCTATCTATCTATCTATCTATCTATCTATCTATCTATCTATCTATCTATCTATCTATCTATCTATCTATCTATCTATCTATCTATCTATCTATCTATCTATCTATCTATCTATCTATATATATATATATATATATATATATATATATATATATCCCCCCACCCATTTTCTAAGCCGCTTCTCCTCACAGGGCGTGCTGGAGCCTATCCCAGCTGTCTTCGAGCAATTGGCATGGACACCCTGGACTGATTGCCAGCCAGTCACAGGGCACACAGAGACAAACAACCATTCTTGCTCACAATCACACCTGGGGAAAATTTTGAGTCTTCCATTAACATGCCATGCATGTTTTTGGAATGTGGGAGGAAACTGGAGTACCCAGAGAAAACCCACCCACGCAGGCATGGGGAGTAGATGCAAATCAAACTCTGCACCTGTGCACTGTGTTAATTGAATTTCAAACACCTCGACAAATTTGTGCCCCTTTCCTCAGACTAAAAATCGTGCAAATATAGCACTCCATGAGTTTATATGAAAAATGGTATTCCCTAATCCCTCTGTGAAAGCGGTTTCGCTGTCCAGAATCAAAAATATGCGACTGGTGCATCCAAACATTCCCTCCAAAAAAAAAAAAAAAAAACAAAAAAAAACCCCACAAACAATACAATGTGCAACAGACAAAAAAATGAAAAAAATTCCCCTGCCCTTGAATAAAAAATATGGTACAGTCCTGCTGTCTTCCATCTATTGGATGAGAACAGTACAAATACAACCCTCCACGATTTTTCTCCAATTTTGTTAAAGAAACATTTGATTCCACCCCAGAATTGAAAAATGGTACAGTCTTCCTGGCTCACATTTGTTCCATGGAAACATTGACATTGACACAGATTCACCAACAACCCCGAAAATGTCACTCAAGGTGATGTCGTTTGAGGAACTTATTCTGACATTCTCAACGAAAGAACAGGATATCCCATCCCAGAATGAAAAATAGTCCAGTCATGTTGTCATGCAGCAGCTGTATGCCAAGATCGGAATGGGCAAAGACAAATACAACATTCCACATCTTATTTTTGACTTTTTCCCTTCCCACTCCAGAAGGCAAATGGTACAGTTCTGCTGCCTTGCATCTGTTGCATGATAACATACAAATTGCTTTTCGAAGCATCTCTGCTTTAGCGAAGGTCTTCCTTCTACACGTGCACACATACAACCACAAAACAAACAGTATAGCAGTACAGGTGTGCCTCACAAAATTGTCCAATTTTACTTAATGCGTCCAAAAATGATTTATTTCATA
Organism: Hippocampus kuda; assembly: GCA_901007745.1. NCBI lineage: Eukaryota > Metazoa > Chordata > Actinopteri > Syngnathiformes > Syngnathidae > Hippocampus > Hippocampus kuda. The sequence goes on from CAAKHF010004781.1 coordinate 10,584, forward strand.
CAAATGATTTCGATTGAATGATTGAACTTTATTTTGAAAATGGAGTATAAAATATACATTTCCCATACAGAAACACTATGACTTGCTGGTCAGAAAAATTGAGGAAAAAGTTATAATGTGTTCATCTAGCCATACCAGCGACGTACACTGACAGGCAGAGCAAATACATACTCGACCATTACTTGGCAGTCAACCTGTGTCTCAACTTTTTATAATATTATTGTTTGTTGTTGCACTGTCGTATTTTTCCCAATGTAAAATAAGCGTCTTTTGTCTCATGACAACAAATGTTGGAAAACAGCAGGTGAGGCCATCTTACCTTTGACCCTCTCTCCTCGATTGAGTTGAATCTCCCCCTCTCCCTGCGGCGTGTACGGCTTTACGACGATGAAGGTGCGACCCGGGACAGCGCTGTAGAGTTTCCGCTTGGGCCCGCGGGCGCCCATCAGTGTCGGCGGCGTGTGATGAGGCGGGCTCGGGTCCCGTTGCACCGAGCCGGGGCTGTAAACAAACACATAGGTCACCGTGGTGATCCCGGGCAGCTGGTAGCCGAAGCCCGTGGTCACGGACATGATGGTCCGCGGGGCCGCCGGAGGTTGACGGCCCCTGGTCTTCGCGGCGGACAGGGAGAGATTCATGAAAGGTTTGCGTTGAAATGATAGCCGTCAGTGTTCCACGGGGGAAGATCCACTGGCAAAACCAAGATAGTGAGGTGCCTTCCCGTGCGATAGATCCCGTTGGAATCCCCTCTTAGTCATCCTGAGTTGGCAGAAGCCCCCTACGGAGAGGAGGGATGCGTATCCCGCCCGTCTCCCCGCTGGGATGGGATGACGGATCCCAACACCTTTGGATCCCTCCTGTCTAGGGGGGAGCGTGGATTTCTGCTCCCCTTCTCCTCGTGAGCCCCTCCGCCTTCCTTCCTTCCTTCTTTCTTTCCCCCTCCTCCTCTCCTTCCACCACTCCTCTCTCTCACACACATGCATGCGCTCACACACACTCTGCCAATCCTGCTGCTACTACTGTCGCCGATGCTGTTGTTGTGTTGCTCCCCTTCCCTTTGACAGCCCGCACGAGCCCCTCTATGAGCACGCGCGACTTACGCACACAGACCACTCCAACATATTGCACTGGTGGTCCCTGTGCACACCCTGGATCTCAAGTGCGTGTGTGTGCACGTGCGAGCGGGAAGGAAAGGCGGCGGGGGTTTAGGTGAAAAGCTTGAGCCCATTTGGTTGAACTGTTGCTCCGCCCCTCCTTCCTCGCCGCCAGCATCTCCTCACACGCACGGTGAAAGCTGGCGAATTACAGCGGTGGCAGAGCTCCACCTATAGTTTTCATTCATCCCTCCTCCGTCGCCACAATCCCAACCACGTGCCCTCGGCATACTCCTCATCCCGCTCCTCCTCCTGCTCTCGCTTCTCCTTTTGGGCATTTAATACCATTCTAGAAACACATGTAAAGCTCTGTAAGCTATTGAAATTAAAATGCAATTGAAAATAACAACAAGCAGGTTTCTTCCAGGCTCAAAATGAGGCACAGGTGGCACAACTGTGATATGCCACCACCCGCAGCTCTGTTTAAGGATTTACAAGTGTTCTGTTCTAAAAATACTCACTTATTATGAGACTTACCCAAAAAGTGAAAATTATAAGATGTAATGCTCATTTAACTTCTTTTTACACTTGAAAGACAATGTTAAAATCTTTCCCAAAAATGCACCGAGAGAATTAATTAATGTTTTATAACGGCCAAAGTTTGACAAGATTATTTATTCACTTCGATGCATAGTTTTGGTGGTTAACTCCACGTTATAGTTGCAAAGATGTTCAAAAAATTAGTTGAATGGGTGTGTTTTCAAAGAGCAGAACATTTAAGACCGTATTTGGAGATATTAAGTATTTGTTATTTGTTTGCGATAACTTTTCATGATTATCCCTCAATTGTGAGGAAACAATATTTTGCACCATTTGGGAGGCTCCTCCGGATAATCTATCCCAGAGCATTCCATTCAATAGAAAAATAACATAGTATCAAATAATGACCAAGAGTAATTCCTTGCACATTTCTCACAAACTGTGCAATAAATGTTCTTGTTTGAGTGCGGAATAATGAAGCCACAAAGTTTGCCGAAATTCCATTTCTATTTTGTGGCCCATTAAACACAGTCAATGACATTAGTAATATCATAAGTAAATACGATATTAGCCGTGTGACTTCAAGGAAATGGAGGAGAATAAAAACAAGCTGTTTCTGATTGCGGTTGTGCTGCGCAGCATTGTGCTACTGCAAAGGTGCTATGAGAATTTAGTCACAAAGGGGTCAAAAATATGACTCTCGCATGTGGAGGTCTTTGATCACAATGTTGTGAAGCTTCATTTGTCTCTAATGAGTGTTCAATTAGTTTCACACATAGGTGTCAAACTCATGGCCTGCGAGCCAAATCCGGCCCGCCACATCATTTTATGCGGCATGCGGCCTCAATTATGGCATGTAGGCTTTGCTCCGTAAATAAAGTGCAGAGTGTTGCATTGTTGTGATTTTTATGTATTTATTTTATTTACTATGAACAATGGTGGAATTATTTTACTTCTATGAGAATTGAGATTTTTACCTCACACATTGACTGTGCAGTTAATAAAGGGGTTTAAAATCCATTATTACCTGTTGGAAACTTGTTTTAAACTCCAGGTTATTTTTGTTCAAAAGTCTACTGAAAATTCTCATGGGAACTGGCCCTTTAGTATTTGTAAGCAAGAGTGATATTGATTTAAATCAATACAGTATACAGTATTGCACTGATGTATTTTGAGCACGCCCGTCTCCCTTTTGTCAGTGTGTTGGCCCCATCAATTTTATCACTCACGTTATAGCTTTCATTTAACTGATTGCTGCCTTCCGTCTAGACTCTACTCTTCTTATCAATGGCTCCCCCCCCCCCTCACCCACACCAACCCTTCTCTCTCCATCGCCATCTACAAGCAACAACAGCTTGCTGACGGCTTTCCAATTACAGTGGGGGCTGATGGGAGCGGGGGACCGATGGGGACGACTGCCGTATGTTGATGTTTGGACCCTGGCGTCGGAACAAGACCAGGCGGAGAGGTGAGGCAAGAGGCAGGGGACACGACATTGCGCAAAGTGACAAGGCAGCCTTGAGAAGTGAATCGGTTGACGAGTGCTACTTTTCATCCTTCTGCCATTCGTGTGATGTCCGACTTGCGCATTATGAAAGGCAACAGGGTAACAGGTATCATGTTTGAACATATTAACATGACAGCGTTTGCAGTGATGCGATACTTCCTGTACTTAACGACATGGAGGGTGTGAAGCAAGGAAAATCAAAAGCAATGATACAACCTTGAGAGAAGCACAATTCAATTTGATTGATATTTCACATTCATGCACTACTTAATACATTAATCAAATCAGTACTATAACTTTCACCAGAGTTTTTTTACACAATGTCTACGTACTTAAAAATGTGCCATTTCAGTTCATTTAGTACTATTACTTCATACTGTTTTTATTTTAATTTTGCCTGAATTCTTTTTCAATTTTTACACAGGAATTTATGACAGATGCTTGCACTTTACACTTAGAATGTAATTAAAATTACTATAATAATAATAATACATTTTATTGGTGGGCGCCTTTCTAGGAACTCAAGGACACCTTACAACAAGCAGCTAAAATCACGAATACAATGTTAAAAACAACAATAATTGTACTTGTATAATTGTACTAAAATGTGCCTCTACAGTAAATTAAGGTTAATTGCAGGTGATGGAGTGTTGCAAAGGTACTAACAGTGGTTCGTTTAATAAAAAAAACAAAAAAACAACAACAACAACAACAGATGCTTGAGAAGCATATTCCATCTTTACTCTGTTGACTGCTGCTTTTCTTCCCTTTCACATATTTGCCTTCTTGGAAAGGAACAATAGAAGCTGCAGGACCCATTATGTGCTCACACAAGTTGCAGATCTGTTTCTTACAAACAACAACCAGCCTGGCCTCAGTAACAATGGCAAAGTCAATGAACAGCAATGCATCAAGTCAAACGCAATGCAATTGCATATATTACACGATTGCAATCAGCATCCATGGAAATTGCAAGGTGAGGAATTGATTAGCCTAAGGCTGGATTTATATTGGCGGTTCCGATTCTATTTCCATGTCCAAGTCAAGTGACACCTAACCCTTATGACTGTGTTTACAGTTGAACACATGAAATAACCCACATGTACAAACGCCCAAACCAAACCTAATGCCAATTGTAAGCAATAATGCATTAGCAGGTGTGCACAAGTCAAGTCAAGTCAACTGTATTTACAGAGCACTTTCAAACAGCCATCGCTGCATACAAAGTGCTGTACATGGATCAATTGAACATATATAATAAACAGTAAAACAAATCGGTAATAAAGACGGTAGAAAGCACCAAACAGTAAAACCGAGAACAAATCTAAGTCATGCTGAGTCGAATGCCAAAGAATACAAGTGAGTTTTGAGGAGGGTTTTGAAGATGGGCAGCGAGGAGGCTTGCCGAATGTTCAGTGTTGAATGACAGTTTTGGTCAATTTTGCATAATTGCAGTTTAAAGGAAAAAGAAGGGAAAAAAAAGGAAAGAAGTTGCTGCTTGGTGCTAATTTTTGCTTGGCCTGATCCTCGAGGGCCGCTGTGCAGCCTGTTTTAGATGCCCCCCTCCTCCGACAGACCTTATTCAAATGATTAGGATCATTATCAGGCTTCTGCAAAGCTTGATGATGAGCTGAGCATTTGAATCAGGTGTGTTGGAGAAGCAAGACATTTAAAACAGGGGCTCTTAAGGACCGGACTTGGGCACCGCTGCTCTTCACGGTGGTGGAATAGACCCGATGCTGGTAGTTCGGCAGACGGGCACAGGCCCGCAGATCAGAGAGAGGGCTGCGCCACTGTGGGAGTGGTTATCGCCATCTTCAATCATGGCTGATCAAAGCGGCTCATTTCATTCCATTCAAATGCAGTGCACGAATTGTACACGAGTGTCTCGATATGGTGGGCCCTCAACTGAGCACTGGGAGCCCGCCTCTCAGTCCCATTTGTTTGTGTGCCTCCACTCTCACCAGAGTTCAGCTACCCCATGGTACGGTTTTAGAAATCGGATTCAGATAGTTTTTATAACTGCTATTCATATATTTATGGATGAAATATTTCACGTTAGACCTGCCCCAGTGTTAGACATGGTCTAATGGCAAAGGCTTGGGTTGGCTTTCTGCCACCAAATCATCATGACCACACATACCTCCAAGACACTACTTCAACACCGCCGACCTACCCGGCATGGCGGAAAACCAGTCTGCCATCAGAATCATGCCTGGAATAACTTGTAAATTGTGTGATTCCCAAGTACGGTATAGGTACCGGTCTAGTGTCGAGTAGATGACTATATACTGCTACGGCTGTCCCAATTCCGCACAAATAGATGTGGTTCACTGCACAGCGAAAGTTGTTCTGCAGTCAAGTAAAATGAATGAAACCATCTCCCTAACGGCTTAATCTCCCACATTTACATCACCACTAAGCCGATAACGCTAATGTCTGCCTGTCAAGCATGCCTTTGCCATTTTGGCCTTGGAAGCACTTCAGAATTGACTTAACAATTACAAATAAATGACTGCTATCACATGTGAAGGATAATGCGCTTGATTGGATCTGCGAAGCCCACGGCAGGTTAACACGCAGATAACGAGACAATATCGCCGCCCCAGCTCGAGCGGCTGCGACCCAAAGTTGAATGTGAAAATGTCACGAGATGGCATTTATGTGGATGTTTTTCAGAGTTAACAGGAGCGTCGTTTGAGCCGACTGCTTTCAAATGTGGCAGAAGTACTCATGGCTCTGTACTCAATTAAAGTACAGATACTTCTACATCTATAAAGGCAGAGGTGCCGTGACTCTTCAAGCTGTTTACTGCCACTCTCACATGAATTATAGTTATGTTATATGTTGTTTATTGAAACAAGTCACTGATTATTTTGTTTGTGTACATTTTTTGTTACATTATTATTTAATTTTTTTGTTTTTACTTTTGTGTTCTACAATCTTTTTTATTCTTTTTATTTTTAAAATATTTGTTATTTATTCCAGCTGCTCTGGCTTCTCTCTCTGTCTGTGTCTCTCTCAGGCCATTAAAAGGAAAAGAACTAATCAGCACTGCGCTTTACATCTGATAATCGTCTGTCTTTTGCCATGCAAATACTGTAATGGGTATCTAATTAGAAATAAGGCAATGACAATCAAGGCCAAGGAACGACAAATATAGAGTAAAGGGATATTTTAATAAGCTTTTGTATTTATTAGGTCCCTTTGATATTTTAACCTGTCCAATTTGATGAACTGTAGGCTTAATGTGTGCCTGCAGGCATAAAGAGAAGGAAGTTTGGGAAATGCGATCCGTTACGACCTTCAGGTTATCTCCCCATAGAAACTAATGGAAATAATAAATCATTTGTTCAAGGTTCAATCTGTCCTTCACATAAAACATGTATTAACTATGTTAAGTCACCTTCATTAACTGCCGCCTAATTGTTACAACAACAAAAAAAAAGGTAATAATAAAACAGCGCAAAGGCGTAAGGTCAAGCAAGTGTTTAAAAAAAAAGAAGTTGACTGCTGTTGACGTTAAAACTTAAAACCAAAAGGAGCAAATATTACAAAATTGACACTGCAGACCGTTTTTCATGTAAGATTTGCACTCAAATTAACAGTTGAGTTCAATTTAGTTAATCCTTTCATGCACCAATAATGATAACCTGTAACTTGATAACATGATAAGCTGACCACTGTAGTAACCACCGTCCCTGAAAGGGTTCACCACATCAACAAAACATCAAGCATAACTTTCATTATGTAACAATATGCGAGTGTGAGTTTTCTGAGATGACGTAATTTGTCACTGCTCCTTTTTTGGGGTCAGGTGCAGTTTAAAAATTTAAAAAAATACAAAAGGCCAATAAAAAAGCTAAAAACATGTCCAAACTTTCATGCAAGGGCCACATACAGAACCATGCAAGGGCTGCTTTAAAATTATTTAAAATTAATTTATTAAACACACTGAAATCAAGCAAGCAATAATGTATTGTTTACATTTTATAGTTATTTTGAAAACAGCTTTCTGTTAAAGGTGGTAAGGCATTTTCAAGATTTTGGGGTGGCAAGGCCCTGTATTCCACTAGACTAGGGCCACCTCTGCACTTAGTGGGAACCAAATGTCATCTCCTGATTCAGAACCACAACAACAGCAAACTGTATTAAGCTCACTGTTTTTAAAGCGGTTACTTGAGGATCATGCATGTTCATTAATCAGACCTTGCCACAGAGCCCAAAGTGGAAGAAACAACTTTTGGTTCTAAAATTGAATTATCTTTATTCACCGCAGTATTTTGAAGAAAAAATGTGTTCTAAGTTTAGTTGTTACTCGTTGATTTACATCTTTGCATATCTTAAAAAAGCTCTACAGTAAATAAAGTAACTTACTCGTAGAAATAGCAACTACATTTTTTTTTTGTGTGTGTCTGTGACAAACGCGCAGGTCAACCATCCGATCCAAACGGAGTCATAAACAGATGGTCAGTAAACGAGAATGTCGTATTATTGAGGGAAATGTTTCAAGGGTATGCTCGTGGGCTGTAAAAAGCGGCTGGGTAAGGGTAATGCGCACAAGGAACAGTCTTAACTCTGCATATCAAGGAGGCCAATTAGGCCAAGATGTGGCTAAAATGAGAAGCCTGAACAAATCCGGCCTTCCATTTATACTTACCCGCAACAAGAGTTTACAACACGGCAGAAGCAGTTCATGTATTCGGATTGAATGACAAGGAGGAGGAGGGCGGCCTGCCAGGTGTCTTCAAAGGGTGAGTAGTTTATCTCATCCACATCCACACCCATACCAACACACACCTCTCCCGTTTTAGAGTGAAAAGTAAGCATTACAGACCTGAGTCTTCCCCGATGTCCATGGGGGTAGCCGTGGCTGTGGGAGCGTCTGGGTGCCGGCCTGTCGTCATCGTGGGAGTGATGCAGAGAAGGCGAACGGGAATGAGATGACCTGGAACTGCCCGTGCTCTGGAGGCTGCTGTCGGGGAAGTCGCCATGACGACTCTGGAAATCACAGCAAAGGAGTGCATATTCAGTTCAGATCATTTTAGATGTTTAGGTGTGTTGGAGGAGGGAAACATCGAAAACATGCAGGGGCTCTCGAGGCCCAAAACCATATTCACCAGACTACTCTTTTGCGAAGATCATATATTTGGAGTTATTACTAATTAACACCAATTTAAATTTAGCAAGTGCGATTTGGATTCCGTAGAAATCAGACTGTATGTACGTTTTCCAAAGCCAGATCAACTAAGGGGGAGAAAGAGTAGATGACTGTGTCCTCCACGTACAGGTGAACATTGAAATCGTGAAAGGGGAACTGAAGTCATACAGCCATTTTCTTTTCACTCCTATGAGCCCCCACCATTTTGAACACCGTATTCTGATTAATGCTGTACTGGTGGACTAAGAACAAAGCACATTAACCAGCTTTTATCCATGTCTGGGGCTGCCATTTTGTGTTAAACTGACGTTTGCTGTCTCAATGCGAACGTCATGGCTCGCCTGTTTTCTGGGTTTGGTCACGAGAGCACTTTGATGTCAGTTTCAAAAACAACGATCAATCTCTGCGTTCTCTTCATCCAACATCTTTCTCTTAACACTATTGGGTCAGCTCATTTTGTGTGGGGAAAAAAAAAAGCCAGTGTCGGTAGCTCGACACTGTCTTACCTCCCCAAGGCTGCCCCCCTGATGCTGGCCAAAAGCAGGCAGGCTCCGCAGCGACGGCACGGGGGAGTGGCCCTGCTGGCGGCCGCGGGACTCTCGAGGAATCTGCCGGAGGGCGTGGACGCTGTCATTGCCGTTGAGGTTGTTGTCGCTTGCTGAGCGTAGTAGCGAGCGAGGGGACGGTGTGGGGCCAGTCACCCGGCGACGGTTGGTGTAGGAGGGCGTCTCCCGGAAAGGCACTGATGACATCGATGACATAAAACTTGAGATGGTCCATTTTATTCTTTTCAAAGCAATACAAATTGTGTTCCATAGTGTCCATATCTAAAATCAATAATACAGTGGCAATTAATACGGGACATTATGGGACACTATGGGATGTAATGGGACATGATCCAACACAATGCGGAGCCTATGGCACACTATGGGAAAAACAAACATTGCCAGAAACTATGGGACAAAATGTGTCACGATGAGATGTAATAGGTTACTGGTAGGACAAAATGGGACAAAGGGGGAGCCAATAGGACATAATGGGCCATGATGTAACACCATTGGGAGCCTAGGTGACAAAACGGGTCAAAATTGAGGACTTTATGGGACACTAAGGGACAAAATGAGTTGTGATAAGACGTTAACAGTCTTATGGGATATTATGGGGGAGATTGTGGGAATGGATGAGACACAGTAGGGGAAATTATGGGAGACTATTGTACAAAATGGGACATGATGAGACACTGTGGGACAAAATGGCATGCAGGAGAGGATATCACAGGACAAACTTGGCCGTGTATGGCGTTGGGGAGCGTAAGAGACACACTAAGGCAAAAGCAGGCATAATGGGATTATTTCGATGTTACAACCTATGGTTTAGTGTTCCAAAGTTAATACGGACCATTTCAGTGTTGTAACATTAATTATATTCACGCCTTGTTTAAGATAAATCAATGTTCCATTTTGTCACATCGAAAAAAAATGTGATTGTGTTTTAGAGGTTCCACTGCAACTGATACTAATTGAGTGAAATTACGATTGATTGAATTGAGTGGAAGATCTATTGCAGAATGTGCAAGACTGTATGCCTTACATGAAAAAGGATGCACATGCTGGAATTGTTGTGTTGTACAGTGTATACCGTCTGTGCATATGTACACTAGATGGCAGAGTTTTCCTCCATGTAGCAGTTTAGTTCAGCAGGGGGTGGATGGGGGATCTGATAACTCCCCTCCCCTCCCCCACCAAAAACTTCTCTGCATCTCTTTAATCTCATGTTCTTCATCTTCCCTGCTTTTTTACTCCATGTCCCTTCATATCTCCCCGCTGTGACATCTTTCTATCTGAAGCCTTCACAGCCTTAAAACCTGGAGGAAGGATTGGCAAAATACGAGTCACTCACCAACATCTGATGCTTTGTGGACCTTTATGATTTCAGCCAGATCAAAGTTCCCTGCTATAATAGCCACCTGGAGGATGACGACGGACATTTTATGAAGCATAATGTTGAGCTCAACAGAGAAGAACATTCATCGCAGTGCTCAAATTTGATTATTTAGCAGCGTGCACACGTGCTGCTAATTGCTCGGTATGACTCTGATCAAAGTCAGCAAAGGCCAGATTGTCGGATGTTTCTAAATGATAATCCTGAGTGATTATCGTGTGATGTGGGCTGTGAATGAGTTTTCCCTAATGCGCACAGAAAATACCTGACAATCATAAATGTCAACCATGTTCTCTATGTACGATAAAAAGTTAGGCCACGACTCAGAATGATTGCCAATTATATTTCCCCCAACTTGAAATCAAGGTCAGCAAAGTGCTTAGAAAAAGTTGAAAAATCGTAACCGGTACGATTGTTCAATGTTTTCAATAAAAAAATGCAAAGTTTGGCTGAGCCTTGGGTTTGGAACAAGCGTTTTCTTTCCCTTGTGATCAAAGTCAGCAAAAGTCTGATAATGAGATTTCTGAAAGTTTATGCTGAGCCTGTGATCCTGTGGTGTGTAATAAGACTGATTATTCAAATTTGGCCCAATTGTTAGTATGTGTGTCCTGTGCTTGAAGTCGCTATCCTAAATATTGAAGAAGTTGAACATTAAACATTGCTGGTTGTTTTCTGAGCAGATCAGGGAGGACAAAAACAATCACTTAATATACTGCCCACCACGTCAAAGCTTAAAATGTTAAAAACCACAAGTATGCATGTACCCCATTTAAGCTGAAGGGTCATACCTGAAAGGCAGTCTGGCTGTTGTAATTCTTGATCTCCTTGTTGGCGCCCCGAAAGAGAAGAACCCGAGCACAGCTGTCCTGAATGACAATAAAGACATTTACGTGTTATGAGTTGCCACAATCGGGTGAACGGGCGCCATTTCCCCCCCAACTTTTAATTGGTCTGCCTATTAGACAGGTGTGGTGGAGGTCACATGACTGTCTGTATGTGCAGACTTTTAAATGTCACCTTGTACAAATAGCACTAAAGTCTAGCTGGAGAGGGAGAGAAACACTCGAGAAGAGAAAAGATCAATATACAAGCTGTCGCGGAAACATAAAGTGAGCAGAAAAAGACGAAAAAGCCTGTGGGGATGTTTGGGCCAACATCATCATCCATGCTGCACTTGGCATTTGACGGAAAAATGACTTTTTATTTGTTTGTGACCGCAACATACTTTTTTTTTCACAAAGACTCGACAAGCAGCGAGCACAACGTTAAGTCCACCAGCACAATCAAATGCTTTGCCAAATCCTTTTGGTCCTTTAAAGATGGCATACGGTATTACATTTATTTTCACCTTTAAAAACGGTTTCCAAGTGTCTTAATAATGTGAATTGTGAATTTCTTCAAGCCTTTTGTAATAGTGGATCTTTCCTATATTCATTCATTCCGAACCGCTTCATCCTCACTAGGGTCGCGGGGGGTGCTGGAGCCTATCCCAGCTGTCTTCGGGCAGTAGGCGAGGGACACCCTGAATTGGTTGCCAGCCAATCGCAGGGCACACAGAGACAAACAACCATGCACGCC
>CAAKHF010004782.1:2483-24962 GCA_901007745.1 Hippocampus kuda
ACTAAGTATACGAGATAACAAGCAAATCATTAACCTGATGAGCACAGATTTGACAGGAACTTGTGCTATTGATTGGTGCAGCCAAGATCCCCCTTTTCAAGAACCTGTATCTGCCTCTCTCTGGCCATGTGATCATTTGCTCGCTCAATGAGGTGGCAAGAGCCGATTGATTAATGTCATGAACCTTAAATTTGGAAAATAAATATTAAAAAAAGCAAATTCGTTCATTTTACTTTTTTTTTTTTTTAAATGCCCAAAGTGTAAATGAGTCCATTTACCTAGTAGATGTAGAGACACGTCCTCATGTGAGATGCCTTGTTTTCTTCTCAGGAGAACAGTTGTGACTTTGTTGTTGCAAACTGGTAGGAGGTCTGTGCTGAGTGAAACCAGCCGCTGACTCAAATTACAACTCTTTCAAAAGTTTGAGCTGGACACCAATTTTTCTGGCAAAGTTTCTTGACCATTTCTTGAAAATTAGGTATTATATGTGTGTGTGTGTGCTTAATCAAGTGTTGAAACAAGATACATGCCCAAAAATCAGGTAACGTGGAAATATGAGGGCCCAATTAGCGGTATTCTTAATTACTTTCTACAAGTACAGTACATGCAAACAGCTCACTCTTTATTTTGAATTCCAACCATCCGTTTTCTATTCCGCTCAGCTAATTCAGGACCATGCTTAACTGGAGTCTGTCCGAGCAAACTCCGGGCCACAAAAACTAACTAAAAATAGTTCATAGTTGATTCTGAAAATTGAGTGACTGAGGATAACATAATTATATAATAATTGTTGACCCATAATACACTCCAAAACTTTGGTGCAACCAGCAGCACTGTGGATTGAGTCTTGACGAGTTTATGGCGTAAAGAACAAATATCATGGCAACTATGTGTAGCTCAACTACAGTCACACTATGACACGACGGGCATCATCATTCTGCCTGTAAAACAACGTTCAGAGGGAGATGTTTGATATTTCCATCCAATTAAAAATATGTTTGATAAACAGATACATATTGCATTGCATTAATGCAAACTGGTCATGAACCGCAGCAGTATTCATAGTTTAAACACAGATTTTTGTTTTAGTTGTAATTTCCCCTTGGAAATACTGAATTTAATAAAAGTACACAATACTTGAGTAAATGTGTTGTATTATATTACTAAGGTCATCTTGTACACAAAAGCTGACTACAACAGTAATACATAAAGATTTCTGTCTTGGCAGGAAGAAATTATGAAAAGGTGAGATCCTACGCACGTTATCTGGTGCACGTAATCTTCAGGAAATATGTTATGACCTGTGACACACTGACTTTTGAACAATGAAATGAGAGAATGTACATTCCTAAAAAAAGACAGGATGGTCTGTTGGAAGTACTGCAACACAAAGGAAAACGAATTCCAATATTATTTTTCTGATACACAACTCATTCCCCCGACAGGGTGCAAAATGTGAATTCTTGCAAGGGTGACACATACGTTTGAATGACAAAAACAATAATTTCGTAGTTGAGTTAATCAACATTTCACTTAAAATAAAAAAAACTTATTCATTCACTATATAAATACTTATTAAAATACATATTCAACTATGTTTCTTAAAATTGCTTAAGATAACAAATAATCTTGAAAGATATGCCCTGTCATCTGATCAAAGTTCATGTCAGTGGTATACAGGTCAAAGCAATTCTTATCAAATGTATGTATCTCAAAAACCAATCATCTGTGCTGTGTAACTTGTAGAAAGAAGTTACTCCTGTTCTCTGCAAAGTGTTTTGGTGACACAGACAGACATCCATACACCCACCCACTATTATCTGAACCATTTATCCTCACGATTGTTGCTGGAGCCTATCCCAGCTGTCTTCGGGCAATAGCTGGGGGTCACCCTGAATTTGTTGCCAGCCAATTGCATGGAACACAGAGATGAACAACCATCCGCGTTCACACTCACACCTAGGGACAATTTAGAGTGTTCAATCAGCCTGCCATGCATGTTTTTGGAACGTGGGAAGAAATTGGAGTACCCAGAGAAAACCCACACAAGCAAATTCCACACAGGAAGGCCAAAGCCGGAATCAAACCCTGCACTTCTGCACTGTGTGGTGGACGTGCTAACCATCCACCGTGCCACCACAGAAAGATGTAGCAATGTAAATTTTTCCTTATAACGTTGTTTTTTTAAAAAAAATTTTTTACATGATTTCATGGTGACTCCAAAATTGTTTACATTGCATTTAAAACTCTCATTTGAAAATAAGGACTACATTCCACTGAGTTGCCTCAGTTTGCGCACTACAGTATTAAATCATAAAACATTAGTCATCATCTTAACCCATACCCCCCTAAAAAATAAAGTATGTGTATTTAATAACAGTATTTGTTTTTATTTCTTAAAAAAAAAAATCGGCCTTGATGGACAGTACCTAATTATCATTTCTCAAGGGCTCCTTGCTGTTCAAAATACTGTCACGTATCTTTCAGTGATTTTTTTCTTGAACATTACAAAACAATGTTATCTGAACTATGTTGGACAATTCACAGATCATATGGCAGCCTTGCCTTTCTCATCAGTATTTGCATTAAGTAATTGATCCAAAATTCCTCACAAATTGGTTATTTATGAGATCACAATCAAAGCAAAGTTTATTCTATATCCGTTGTTCAATTAGCTTTAATATCTAACTAGCCCGGTCGTCAAATTTCATTGAGCTTCGCAGTGTGAGCAGATTATTTAAAGATTTTAATCATTTTATCCACTAGATGCCAGTATTGGGCTGACTCAAAGCCTCTTCACCACTGGTCACTTCAAAATCGCAGATCGGAGGAGCAGCAATGACGTCATTCAGACAGAACGGACGTTCCGCGTAGATTTGATAACACGAAATATTTGTGTGCGTCTTTTTCTTCTCTTTTGCTGTTGCAACTTCCAAGTGCAGCTTTTCAATTATTAATTGCCAAATTAATGACATTTTACAATTGTACCTCGATTATTCAAATTCTACATTTTTTTTTGTCTCACGTTCAACATTTCTTCCATTTTAATCAATTGCACAATTCGAGAAAAAACACGCAAGCACGGGTAGAACATGCACACAACACAGAAAGGCCGAAGCTTCGAACTCCGAACGTTAGAACTGTGCGGCAGATGTGCAAACTACTGTGCTGACAAGGAGCTAGAAATTGACAAAAAAAAAAAAAGGCATTTGGGAGAAGGAAAGAATGACGGTGTACAAAAGTTATATAAAGAACCACATTTATTCAGATATATTTACAACTTTCCACAACCCAGTTATTCACAAAAAAGAGAAAGAGGACAGAACAAAATTTAGGTAACAGTATTTTAACTTAGAACCAGAAATATGCAGAATTTACATTATATTTGGCACTGAGTGGTAAGAAAGAGTGTGATCAGTAAACAGCAACAATCATTTTATGTTTTGGGTGATTCAAAAACAGCACAAAAAGAGAATGTGACTGCAAAACCCCGGAAAGCCTCGCAGTATTTAAATAATGCTGGTGATGGCGTGTGTGCCTTACTTTTAAATGCTATTTGTGTTTCAGATATAAATAATTTTCGAAGTGCAAACATCAGCATATTATACAACACAAGCTTTAAAAAAGATCCCAATTTCCTGCGAAAACTAATACGGTAAGACCAATGAGCATTTTTTTTTATCAGTTACACACATTTGATCACAAACCAAAACACATGAAAAATAAATTAGCTATGGCAAAGAGAGCAGTTAAGCTTTGGATGACGTGACTGGCTGACGAGAGCAGCAGAAGGTGCTGCTGATAAAAAAAAGACCCAGTCCCTCTATCGTGGTCCACAAATGAACTAAAATGAAGAAACAAAAACAGCAGCTGATCTGCCCAATATGCATCATTATTCCTCCTTGAGGATTAAAGTGCTTGAGATTTGACTTTTGATGATGAGCCATCAGATCATCAATATTGTGAAAATGAGCGGAAACGTGAATATTTAAGTCATTTGACACCGTGTGCCCCTAAAATTTCTACTTCAGCCTTGTAGTGCTCAGAGTAAAAAAAACAAAACAAAACAAAAAAAACATCTTGAGCAAGATACCGAATGTCACAGTCTGAAAAGGTTTTGCCACAAATAAATCTCAAGTTCATTTTTGTTCATTTGACCACCCATCATTTCACAAAGTGCTAACCAGCCAAACGCACCATGAACTAGCCATTCATTTTACAAAAAAATGTCCAATACTTAAATGTTCTACGGATAGGTGAGCCAATGTCCCACCAGTAGACAAAAGGCATGCAGTGCTTGCTCAGAACAGACATACCTTTGGACAAGAATCATTAAAAACTGCACATCTGTAAGGTTGTGTACACTCCCAATACAAAGTCTTATTTGTGAGAATGCAATATGGCAGCCTCCTCTGGTGTTGTTTGAAAACTACTGCACGTCACCAACATAATGGACGCCCACTGCATTGAACTGCTCGGCGCAATGCACTCACAATACATTTCAGAGTTTGGGTGTCATCCAAAAATAGGTCCACAAATTGACTCTACATGTACTATTTACACAAAAATGAGTCCCTTTGTATTGGACACCGAAGTTGATTAAAGTGTCTCCCTTCATTGCTGGTGTACAGTCTGAAGAGTCCTGTAAGAGACATGTTTTTTTTTAAGATGCGGATGAAAAGCATTCAATTAGGGGAAGGGGTGAGGCTCCAATTGCAAGGAAGGCCCACACTCAACTGAATTGGACAATTGTGAAAAAACGCTGTTGTCAGTGACAGAGACTCTCCACGCTTTCCTTTAGAGCCACAGGTAGGGATATATACCGGGCCCCAGTACTAAAGTGGCCCCGTGGCAGAATTTTCAAAAACTGCAGTATCGATAGTCCCTACACCTAATCCTTTAACGGTTTTGGAGAAATTACTCAAATCAATTAAATGAATTTTTGATTGATTTCGGCGATATGAACTCTATTTTGCACGCTCTATCTGATGTTGTTTCTGACAATAAAATTAACAGAGGTGGGCATTCTGTTAGTACTGACGGAAGGTCCATCAGTCCGTCACTGAAAAACGCAGTGTGAGCTCTAATATTTTTGTTTTGGTGTTTCTCTAAAAACAAACAAACAAACCAAAAAAATGTTGATAAGAATACCATCAAGCAGTCGGATAAGAATAAGTCTCGTCAAGAGTAGTAGTATCGATAACATCTTGTAAATACCCATCTTTAGCCACAAGTTATAATGAAATGACAAATATAGTTAAGAATCGACTGGATCTTGGTTCATACTGCAAAACATTATTTTGAGGCGAACACATGGTATTTTTGATTGGCTGTTACACCTCCAACATTCACTCGCGACTCGAATTTTGAATCACTAATGGTCAGCCACTCTTAAAAACTAAATGGAGAACCTCACCAACTGCGCCATAATTCAGTCACATTCGTGCATGTTGCTGAGTGTGCGGCGGCCCCAAGGCTTACCTGGTACATCCTTCTTTCCTCTGGAGATTATATGGCAGCCTTAGGTGAACAAACTGCAAAAAATACTGCGCATTAGAAGCATTGCAAAACATATTCAGAAAAAAAAAAAAAACCTTTGTGTACATCCCCCGAAAATCAATTATTACAGACAAAAACAGCTACATTTTTAGTGTGATGAATGTAACATCAAGTAGTGTTCCAATGCTTTTTTTCCACTGTCTGGCATATAAATTTTCTGTTTCCCCAGTTTTCAGCAAGGCAGCAAAAGACCAGCTTCCATCCTTTCCTTGATTTAGAAAGGTTAAAGGGAAGAGCTGGCACACTACATGCTCTTCTGTTCACCAACTGAACTGAACCATGAGAGACAAAATACCATGCCACAACAATACAATATGTATTAACCCATATAAGAGTACAAAAAAAATCCCGATAGTCGTGGTTGTTTGACAGAAAATAAGTAAAGAAACATACCAACTTTCTCTGACTGCTTCAATGTCGCTCACCAGGTTCTGTGCCAGGCAGATGCCAAATATCTAAATATATATAAAATAAACACACACACACACACACACACACACACACACAACATAATTGAAATGATTACAATTTTCCACCCCCACCCCCAAAGAAAAAAAAAGTTCACTCATTCACTCTCACCTGTAACAATGCAATCCCAATAAATATGCCTGCCACCACTGTCAAGTTGTCTTGAAGCCACTTCTCAAATTGTGGGACACACCCTTTAATGTAGATGAATGTCCTCTGCTCTGAGTCCTGAAAGGTGCAAAGTTTCACGGGGAACCCAAGTTTACTGTCTGTTTACTTTTGCATTAGGGTCACGGCGTATATTGCAGTTTCAGGGATGCACATTTGGAATTGCCGTATGAACATTGGCTCTCTGAAGCTTTTCAAAATGAAATCTTGTTGCACTATTGTCACTAGGTTTGTTTACGCACACTGCATTCAGCATATTGTTGTCCAGCAAGAACCGGTTAATGGCGCTTTGTACAGGATTTTCTTCACGTTTAAAATGAAAGAAAACAAACCCAGCCTTTCCTCACATTATGATCCGAGTGAGGGAGAGAGGCCAAAGCTAATGATGGGGGAGGGGTTTCAAATCCCACCGCATTGCTGCAGCATGAGTAATACCACATCGGTACCGATGGGGACACAGCTGCTCGATTTTGAGGAGTGAACAGAAATGTCCTGAAAGGAGGATATTGTTCCCTGGGTGGAGAACCTAATGACCTCATGCATCAGTAGCAAAAGAAGTGAAACAACAGTCACAAATCAGATTGACACTGCTTTCATGTCAGAAAGCACCACTGTACTTTTAGACCACATTCTCCGAGGAGCTAAAGTTTTTCTACGAGTTACTCACAGCTTTTGCTCGGATATCATATCCACATTGAGTGTTGATGACGTCCTCCTAAGATGAAGGAAAAAAGGTGAATTAGTTTAAGTGTACAGTGGTGTGTATTGCATTTTAACACATCTTGAGTATGTAAAAATAACCGGGTGTGGAACACTATAAAGCTGGAGAAGGAAATTAATGTCATTGATAAATTTAAAAAAAACAAAGTAAAAAATATGATGCATGTGTCTGCATTTCATATTTTTACCACCAGAATTCCGTATTTTGTTTTCTGGTTAATGCAATTGTGCTCTATTTTCATGTTCTCAAAAGTGCATCTATGCCATTTGACTGACACAACGTTTGGTTTTGGACTCTTGCTACAACACTGACTTACCCGACGAATGTCGAGTCATGTTATTGAACCTATGAAGCAATGTTGAACTCCACCACTTCTCATTGTTTAAAAATGTTTTCCATAACCTAATGTTAAGTGAATGTATTTGCTCCAGGGTCAAACTGTCCCATTATAAAGGTAATCGATACTCACTAACTTTACGGACAGCGCTTGAACAAACATGTAAACATTCCGAGTTTCTTTCTCGGAATGTTTTTCTCTCTCTCTCTCTCTCTCTCTCTGTCTGTTAGCCGGCAGCACACACACATCTTGTGCTTTGTGGTTGTTGTATCGGTTCGTGCGGTTTGAATAATTGTATATTCAACATGGTTAGTTGGGGAGGAAAATACATGTTTGCAGGCTTGTTAGTGGGAGTCTCACAAGATTTATGGAAATCAAGCCAGACAGTACTGATGATGCTAAATCGGTGTCTGATTTTGTTCTGTTGAACTCCAAATTGTACCAATTTTAGCATGTTCAACTTTGGACATTCATCTTAAAAGAAAAAACAAAACAGCTGCCAATTCAACCTCTTGTGCAGCGATATCTCCTGGAGCAGCAAGTCTTGTTTCATTGCCAGCTGATAGCATCTGCAAAATTCCTTCAGGTTACGAAATAAAATAAACATTGGTTGCCAAGTCAGTTTTACTAAAGTACTGTCCTCCTCAGCAAGACATTGCAAAATGCCTTGAAAATTCCATTCCGACTGTGCTGAGCCAGCACAGTGTTGAGTGACTAAACATAGAGAGGCCTGGATGTCCTGTTGGACGCCAGCCTGAATAGTTGACAACCACAGCCTGCTTCTGAAGGACACAGATAACCAAACTCTCTGTAACAGGGAGGAGCTTGACAATTTCTCCTTAAAAGTACTGTACAAGCAGTCTAAATATTTCTGCATGCTGGACCTTGACCTACACAAGACTGTACTTCCAGCCCCGAATGTATGGAATGTATGCAAGATTGTTTTCGACTGAATGGGCAGGAACTACGTGGGAAGGAGCAAGACACTGAGCGGCGGAAGACATACCGCCGGGTCTTTGGTGCAGCAGGAAAAAGGCACACCACATTTCTCGCGGCTTGGGTTTGAATCAGTGCAGTTGAAATAGATGTTCAAATTCCAGTCGTCAGCTCCAAAAGCACCGCAACACTCCCACTGCAACAAGGTCAAATGGGCAATGTAACTTTTAGAGTTATTTTCAATAAATCCTGCAGTCCAGATAAACCCAATACAAAATCTTCTTGGATTAAAAAGAAGCGCTCAAGCTCACATATTCTTGGGTGAAGTCGATTAGGTTCTGCAGATCAATGTCATCCCGGTAGGCCCGAATGTTATTGTTGATGAAAAAGTTGAGCTGGTCCTTGATCCAGTCTTTGAAGACAAAGGCCAGAACTCCTGCCGTCAGCTCCAGGAAGAAGATGATACCCAGGAACACAGAGAACTGAAAACACATCATCACAATCAGCCAACAGTGTTAAACAACAAGCCACACTTTAACACTTGTCCACAATTTGTTGCATGAAGACACCTACAAATTTAAGCAGGAAAGAGTTTTCTCGCAGTGCTCCGATGCAACCCGCAAATCCCAGAATGAACATTACTCCACCAACCACGAGGAACAGCCACACTGGATCGAAGCCCCCCAGGTCTGTGATAGATGAGATGTTGGAAAGAACACCCTGGTTTGGGAGTAAAAAAATTGTGTGAGGAGATATTAGAACTAAAAATTAAACAAGGAGAGAGAGAGAGAGAGAGAAGCAAAATGAGCGTTAATTCCTTTACCGTCTGAGCTTGTTGTCAACACACTACCAGTAATCAAAAGTTACTACAAGCAGAAGCTGACTCAGGCTCGGCTGTTTGACTGCTTCTGGCCTGGGATCCTAGTTGCTAAAAGGGGGGTCAAGTATCATTCAGATCGAGAACTGAGTCTATATTCAAGGTCACCTAATACTGACACAACAAATTCTGGTCTAAACGGATTTGATCGAGATATGAGTATTTGAAGATATAATATTGGAATACAATTAGTAACTAGTTGATGTGTAGTCTGATTTTTGACAGAAAAACATTCTAATAACCAATTAACAAAAAATGCATACAGTAAGTCCTTGTTTTTCATGGTTAATGGGGACCAGAAACCCACCCACGAAAAGTGAAAACCGTGAGGTAGAATTTTCTGATCCGCTTATCCTCACGGGGCGTGCTTGGGCCTATCCCAGCTGTCTTTGCGCAGTGGGCGGGGGACACCCTGAACTGGTTGCCAGCCAATCGCAGGGATTTGCCCCGCCCCCTACGAATTTTCATCTCTGCGTACATCGGTATCAAAATGTTTAAAATATGTAAACGGTATTTATACCTTACATATTTGAGACAAAGATTACAACGGTACACGTATTTACTCAAATCTTTAATTCTAAAACCTTATACAGTAATTAACACTAATCAACATTGTATCCTGAGAGAGGCGAAGAGGCTTGTATTGGTGACGTAGAAGATGACTCGTACAGGCTTTGGTTTCACTCCAAGACTCTTCTGCTGGAGGCGCTGACGGTGTGTCTGAAGTTTTCAAATTTGAGAAAATCATGGCGATGATAGCGCGATGACGTTCATCTTTTCTTCTTAGTTGAAATAGGCTGAAGGTTTCTTTTTTATCAGACAGCTCTGATGGGCTCCAGCACACCTGCGGCCCTCGTTAGGGTGAGTGGTTCGGATAATCAATGAATGCATATAACTTCTTCTTTTGGCCCCTTCATGCTTACAATAATAAAGAGATGAATTACTGGAAGAATATTTTACTGTTCTACAATACTTTGTCCTTTAGTACAGTATATGTTTATCTTTACAAAAAAGAGAACAATCGGCAAGAATCGTGAATATTTTTTGGGGCATTTTTATGGAGTGTTTGAACAGAATTATCTTTGTCCTATGTTGTAATGTGTTTTTAAAAGATGGCCCCCCCAAAAAAATCCCCAGCCCAAAATTGGCCCAATAAAGCATCTGGACATTTTTTTCCCCTGCTGAATTTTTAAATTCCAACACTAACTGAAAGTTCTCATCGTTCAGACACTTTTTTTGTTGTGCAATAAGGTTGGTCTTTAGGTGGCCATAAACCAAAACTAGTGACTGAATCTCTCAATATGAATAATAAGAAACTATTAATCCATAGAAACCAACCTTCTCACTCCATGCCCACAATCCGATGCCAAGGAATGCCACACCAAGGAACTGGATGGGACAAGAGATAAGAAAAAGATTATTCTTACTTCTGTGATGGATACTAGGGAACAAACTGCTGTCCTGGCACTCACTCTGCACTTAAAAAAAATAAAAAAAATCAAATTTCAGTTTGCAGCATCAGCATGTGACTCCCACATCGGAAAACATCTTAAACAGCCTGAATGAATCATGATTGACTGACTAAAGGGAAGCACCAGCTCAAACTACCACTTAACAGCTTAAAAACCAAAGAACACTTTCCAGGAGCTGTAACTTGTGGCCAACAGAAACTAAAATACATTCTGGTGGTAAATTCCAAAACTTCCAACTATCAGAAATTATGTAATTTATGTTAAACAGTATATTATAATGGAAACATTTTTCTCTGTTGTTGTTGTTGACAGAACATTTTATAATGTTGTTCTTCTG
Organism: Hippocampus kuda; assembly: GCA_901007745.1. Classification (NCBI taxonomy): domain Eukaryota; kingdom Metazoa; phylum Chordata; class Actinopteri; order Syngnathiformes; family Syngnathidae; genus Hippocampus; species Hippocampus kuda. The sequence continues at coordinate 13,359 of CAAKHF010004782.1, forward strand.
TGTTATTTGATTAGGTGACATTTATTTAACTTAGTGACCAACACCAGTTACAGATCTTTACAAGACATCATCGACAGTTTGTTGTCAAATTGTCAGATGTAGTATATCGCCATGAAATAATGTGTGAGAGTGATTCACTTTTATTTTCTGTATAGTTTTTCAGCCAAAATCATCAATATGATCATACTGTACACTATCTCATTACAACGACTGTATGGAATTTGATCAATCTAAGACTCATGTCAAAGGGCATATATGTGTTATTGTCACTAAAATGTGACGCAAACTGTGGCCTAATGGTGCTGCCTCCTTAGCAACAATTAATAGCGAGGACATTTAAATGACAACAAACTGCTATATTGCCTAAACAGGCTGCCATCATATGCAAAACAGGAAGTAAACGGGACGAGATCAAGTTTTGGAAATGGAAAATGACATAATTCTCTTCCGAATCACTGCGCTGTAGTGAATATAAAATATGTATTACGAAAAAAAAAATACAAAAGGCCAAATTAAAGGGGTAGGATGCAAGTCATCTGACATAAAAAAAAAACATACACCATTCTGTTTCCTTACTACAATTGTCAATTTGTTGCAGAGTTAGGCACGTGTGTATTAAATGCCCAACCGTATGGTTAAATTGCGTAAGAGACCTATGACAAGGAAGATGAGTCTGGTGACATGAAAAAGGGTTGTGTTCAAGCCTCCAGCATGTAATTTATGTTCTTCACACCACCTTCGTCAAAAAGGGTCTCTTGGGTTTCTGGTTTTTATTTTCCTTTCCAAGCGAGATAACCTGGAAGGCTGTAGAAGATTCCATAAATCCTTCGGAAAGGGAGAGATGATGAGGAGAAGCGGCACCATGGAAAAGCAAACCGATAATCCCACAATATAATGAATAATCCTCGATATATGTATTGAACAAAAATCTGCGGTGCAGTGAAGCTGTGAGAAGCAAAGCGCGATACATACGACCGTCATAACATTAATAATAATAATAATAATAAAGACAAAGAATAACCGAAATTTATTTCAGATGCTCTGGATTTTTTGCGATTTAAGAGTCGGCTACATGTTTAAAAAAAAACGTTGGTTGAATTTTTATTATCCATTGTCGTTTTTGACACCAAAACTTGAGAGGCTGGTTTTGGACAGTGCAATTCGAACAAATCGGGAATCTTACAAACTGTACTTTTTAATGAAACAAGGGCTCATTAATGTGATGGAGCCTGGCAGCTACGATAATTAATGAAAACAAGTGACCGTCGTAGAAAAATGAAACTACCCTTAACACGTAGTGTTAGTGGATGAATGTAAACAGGATCGTTGGCCGTCTCGCAACCGCGCATTAAAACAAAAGCCATCCGATGCCTGATGGAGGCAGCAAGTGCACCCAAGCAGCAAGCTTTGTTGCTGCGGTGAACTCGCCGAGACGGCTCATCCGCGACTCTCATATCATGAAAGATTCCACGAATGGCAGACAGCACATGTCAAGTAAGAATTTTTTCTAGGCCTGAAGACACATTGCAGCAAGCGGAGCACTTACCCAGAATATGACGTTGAATCCGAAAATGAAATACTTGATACAGCAGCTGACTTCGTGAGCCTTGAAATGCTTCCCTGACATCATTTTGGATGCTTTGTTTCCGCCGCCCTTTTCTCCCTAGAAATCACATCGATGGTCCTCCGGCAAAAAAACAGTCGCTTGAGGAAACACCCGTTTATTTTGCTTTAACGTCGACTAGCACAGCTGTTCCAGCGTCTAATTCGAAACATCATCCCGTTAGCCGCTGACAGAACGCGCGAAGGAGCATTCACACCTCCGACTCTTGACACTTCTCACTTATCACAAAAACGTGAGTCCCTGATGGTTGGCAGCCAGGAAAATCCACAGGATTCAAGCAGATTAAATTTGACTGGTTTTCTATTTGACCCACTATCTGGACATGGCAGTTTGATTGACGCCTGTGGAAACAAATGAGGCATCGCAATGTTCACTGGGGGCGGGACTTCCTAAACTGAGTCTCCTCGGTCAATTTTTCTTAGTGGATAATCAAGTACGTGACTCAAGGAGAAATAAGAGGTAAAACATTCACATTAAGCCACAGGAAATAATTACCTTTATGAATCCAAATGAGTTAAAAAAATTAAAAAAAATGGTGAGTCGCAATCTGCGAACCACTTTCACGTTTATTTTATTGTATTCTAGTGGGGCCAAAGAGTAACTTGTTTTCTTAAAATAAATTTAATTATATTGCATTTATACTATACTGTACCTGTATCGAGATGGAAAATCTGCACTAGAAAACAGTCCCCTGGCTGGGTTTGGTGATTTGGGAGAAATATTAATTGGGAAAACTCTGCCTCATAGTGGACAAAAAGTGTCATTCAATAACGAATGACGTTCAAAGCAGAGGCTGTGGCAGTCATTGACTCCATTTATTGGATAAAATAAAGTACCAATATTATAATCTATTACAAATGTTTGTTTACAAAACAGGATAAATTATGAAAATAAATAAATCTGTGCTGCGGTCTGAAGAAGAGAAAAAAAACAACATACACAAAAGTTCATGTCAAATTACACAACTTACTGTGTCACGATTATAAGAAAAACAGCTCTCCAATATTACTTAAATTATCTTCTTCACAGTGTGCACTGCAATTCATTCAAAACTATATAATCATGTATTCTTCAGATCCACGATGTGACATTGCTCACATTGGCAGTAGTGTATATCTGGAGGATACAGCAAAAATATAGTTGTATTTGGCAATACAAATGTACTTATACAATAACAAAACCATTCATTTGTCATATTTTGGAGTTGAAACATCACTGTGTATTATCAAGATGACAGTTTCTGTGGCAATTCAAATGACCCTTCATTTGTACGTGTCAGCAATCTTGAGGCCATTTTCTTACATGAAATACAATCATTTGAGGTGCTTTTTTCTTTTTTAAAACCTTTTTAGCACCCATGTTTCCCTTTTCAAATTTCTTACATTTTAGTTTTGGGAAGAAAAAAAACATTCAAGTTGGACGTAAAAAACCTGCCCAATCATTTTATGAACTGTAATTTAATAACTAAATCAGTTGGTGCCTTAGAGCAATTTGCCAACTCTGCTTCCCTTAAGTGGAAACAAATACCCACAGCCAACATAGCACACAGTATATACTGTACCATGTTTACAGGAGAGCTTTGCACTTTCATTGTCTTCTGCAACACATTATCCAGTTTGATTTAGGCTTTACGCATAATTCTCACACATTTTCGAAGCTTATAACATTTTGTGTCTGGACAGAATAAATACAAAACACTTCCATCAAATACAATGTGAAACAGCAACAGAGCATTTGAAAGACACTTACTGCTTACCGGTAATTGAAATGAAATAGCGATACTTGACCTGAAATGTTGTGAGAGTGATTTGCTGTTTGTCCATTACTAAATGTGAACCATTTTGATGTCAATCTTCACTTTTTGGTTATATGGCTCTTCATTCGTTAATATACAAAGACATCAGTGGTTTATTTTAGAAGAGGAGTATGTTTCCAGTCAAGCACATTATCATGCTGGTATTAAAGACATCATTGGAAGAGTTGCACTGAACTCTGAGCAGCTGGTTTTGTATGATGCAATTATCACAGTTGTTGTATCCAGTACATTATTGTCTGAAATGCTGGTATCATAACAGCCAGCGGGGCACCTATTGATGCAGGAGGTTGTCAAGGCAATCTAATACTTTACATTGAGGGTTTCTGACTTACCATACATACCATGTGCAAAACATTTAATAAAGCAGAAAATGCATAATACTTCAATAACATATCACATGCTCCTCTGGTCAAGCTTCGTGGCACGTTTAAAACACTGACATCATAATAAGCCACCGGGAATGTCCCCAAGTCACATTGCTTGTGGCACATTTTGTTCTTTTGACAGTGCTGCAGAAGTACTGCTGGTAATAACGACCACCTCTGTGATCCAATCCAAAAAGCTTCATGGAGGCCACCGGTCTGATGATGAATCTTGTTGGGACACGGGCCGCTGAGAAATGCCAAAGTGCAACCCGCTGAGCAATCGTGGATCACCTTAAGTCACCTTGATAGCTGATTTCTTGTGCACAAAGAGGAATGAAACGTAGGGGACGCCAATGAAGGCCCATTTCTCGTTGGGCCAGAACATAATGACTGGACCTCGCTCCGGGGCCTCGCTCGCAACGTCGAAGTAGGCGAAGCAGACACATCCCAAGTAGGAAGCCAGACAAATGAGGATGTGCCTGCAAGAATGACAGTTGTGAATGAACCAGAGAGAAGTACAAGAACAGACTCGCTTGTAAATTGAAGGGAACAAAAATCTCAATATCTTATCCTGTTTAGGATTACAGGGAGGTAGCTTTGGGCAAGTAGTGGGGTATACCTCAAAATGTTTATCAGAGAACTGAGGCACGGAGACAAGCAACGATTGAAGGATTATAATAGTTTGGGATTTTTCCAGTAGCAGTTTTTTTCCCCCCTCATTTTGACTTTTGCTTTTTGAATGTAACGTTTTAATTTTTGGAGCAAGTTTTGTTTGTTTTGATCAGTTTTTCTTATTAAAAGGCTTCTTTTTTAAAATTAACTTTCATATTTTAGTTTATTATACTTTTTTAAAATCTGTGGTATTTGTTGAATGCAAGGCAAAAAAAAGGGCACAAAGTGCAGTGTATTAAAGTACCATAAGCTACAACTCTCAAATGACTGTTTGAGCCTCTATCTTCTGTAGTCAGAGAGAGCATGCAAACCCAGAACTGTTTTGCTTTGCTGCAACATTGAACGAGACATGGGTATACCCTGTACCGGTCACCAGCTAATCGCAGGGCACATGTAGACAAACCAATTGCACAGAGAGCGAGGTAGATGACACAGATGCAACTGTAAAATAGTGCAAGGTGTGTGGCTACTAGTTTTCATAAGTGGGCCACCGGTTTTGCAGCAAATCAAAATTTTAATCACTAGTGCCTCGCATTGCAACGATGCAGGTGTATGTAACAGTCAATCAAAATTGCACCTTTTTTAATGCCCCCCCCAAGTGGACTACAGAACAGTGTATTGTATGTAATGCCTCAAAACCCAATACCGTGTTTTCTGTTGCGGTGTGTCAGTGTCATGTGCTGTGCTCATTTGTTTGGGGTGCGGGGAAGAGTCGCCACCTGTCATTTTATTGCGACAGTCTACTTCGGTCGCTTTCATCTATGTCGCTCAGTGTGCAGTGGGTCTTAACATCCATGTTTATAGAAAATGAGAGGAATACTTGGAGAAAATCTAGTACGAGTACAACATGCAAACTCCACACCAAAATTCTAATCAAAACGTCAGAACCATGATGCACACAAGACCACTATGGCACTGTGCTGCTTTTTTACAGACACAATTAGTCCAAAATCTATTCTACATAATCAAGACAGTGTTTCAGTTAATTTATGTCCATCTCTTGTAACAAACACAAACAATATGGACCTGTTGTATATAAAATTGCTTTTATTGTGTGCAAAGAAAAAATGTTAGGATTAAATGTCTGATTGTAGAATAGAGCTTGCATTTCGAAGCACCCAAATGCATAGAGTGTTACTTGTTTAGGTTTCTTGTGTGCTGTGATGTAATCTTACCAAGCACAGTGTAGATAGGGAAAGTTGACAGATGACCACATTTCACAGAAAATCCTGTCGCTGAGCCAGCAGAGCAGAGCTAGAGCCCACCAGATCCCTGAGATCAGACCCAGCTTGAACACACGTGGGTTTTCACACCTGTGACACATAAACAGTGTTGAGCAGCACAGCTACGACTGGTACTCGACACCAAAAATGGCTCTCACAAAGTCCCGCTTACATGAGTATAACAAAAAATAATTTGAATCAGAAAATTGGTTTGGATCTGACTGAATCGACTCATTGTATTTTAACCCTGGAGAACCCAAGAACCCTTTTCTTCTTTAGAAAATGATGAATTATACATTAAATGACTGCTATATGTTCACTGAACACCAAAACATATGTTTTTTTCAAAAAATTAATGCTTTAATCCTAATTTACAATTAGGGCCAAATTTGACCCTTTGGGATTTAAGGGTAGCATTTGAGTAGCGAATTTATAGGGGTCAAATTTGACCCCGTGGGTTCTCCAGGGTTAAAATGTACCATCCTTGGATTGTATTCCATCCCGTGTATCAAATCATATTTTATGAGAGATGCACACCAAGTATAAATTGGTTTGACGGTGCTTAAGTTTTGTTTTTTGTTGTTTTTAAACTTTAATTCAATTGAGTAGTTCGGGCTTGGAAGAGCTTTTACGTGTTGTTAAATATGAAAAAAAAAAAACATGAGCTACGGCAGTTCCATTCATTCATTCATCTTCCGAACCGCTTCATCCTCACTAGGGTCGCGGGGGGTGCTGGAGCCTATCCCAGCTGTCTTCGGGCAGTAGGCGGGGGACACCCTGAATCGGTTGCCAGCCAATCGCAGGGCACACAGAGACGAACAACCATGCGCGCTCACACTACGGCAGTTCCATATTGAATCAAATCCTAATCCCAATGAATCGAGTAGTTCCACTTGAAAATGTACCCGTCTTGATTCGTATCGTATTGATATGCGTATTGAATCGACTTTTATTGGAGAGATGCACACCCCTAGTCCCATCCTAATCTTTCAGCACTAGCATCTCTGATATCATAATTCCTAAATATCTATTTCACTTTCGACTGCTCCAAATCTGTTATGGCTACAAACAAAGTGACAAAATGTTTAAAAAATAAAAACATCTTGCTATGTGTAACAAGGCAAAAGAATAATTATACACAAACATCATATTTAACAAAAATGTGATTTATTAATCAATCGTCTGGAAATCTGTGCTGAATGTGGTTGCTAAAGACACGATTAATTTATTATGCTAATTAGCAATAGAGCTAAATTGTTGCTATGCACTAAACATTCAAAACTGATATAGGTGACAGGTGTGGGTATGTATATTGTATAGGGATACAATGATGGGCCCTAAATGAATAAGAATGGAGACTACCACTGTACCACATGCAGCAGTTTTATCAGAACAGGATAGCATTCCAACAAAAAGAAGAGCAAAGAATGGGTTGTTGAAAAGCCCTAAGCTTTTCAACAAAAGCTGAGGGCTTTTGTTGAAAGAATAATTTCACTATATTAGAAAATGGCATTACAACGACCTGTACGCTCACTAATTGGCCCCTCCCTAATGGACAGAACATGAATTCAATCCCCTTTAATTGTGCCTGCACTTTTCCAAAACATTTTCTGTGGGGTTCATATGGCCTGCTAGGTTATTGTCCCAAATAAGTGCCTTGATTTAGACGTAAGCAGTCATTTGCACTTTGCAAATAGTGCCTTTTTTCAATGCAAATCACAAGGTTTCATTCAAAACAGTCAGACGTGGGTGGTGTGTTTCAGACAAAACTAAGCTTTGTGTTCCCGCTTGACAAATCTCCCGGATGGTTCTCAGGCCTCCATAAATCGAGAGCAAAACTGCTAGTTAACGGCTCTCTTCTCAGATAGCATTTTTTATCCTCCATATTTAGAAGAGCAGCAAGCCAGATCCTTTGATCTATAGTTCTTTGTTTAGTTTTCTTGCACCCAGTTGGTGACCCTGAGACAGATTAATCCACGATGCTGCTGATACAAAACTATTCTTAGTTGTGTCCATAAGTACGCACGCACACACACGTAAGCGCACTGCTGGCTGAACAGTGCAGTCACTGTCACACGCTCATGCTCACAGACAAGCTTTTCATTCCGATTGCCGTTACTCCAAGGAGAAATTAACATTAGTGTAACAGGAAAAAAAAAAGGTGCATCAAAGTTTCTCTTTAATATGAAGTAAAAGCAGCAGATGTTAAGACTACAATCAGCAGTTCAAATGTGATGGCGTAGAAATGATAAGCGTAAACAAATTAGCTTAAGATGACAGTGTGAGCATCTGATAAGCATCAGATCCAGTATGTGCCATAAACTCAGATCCGCACACGAACTGACATGTGTAATTCAATGGCTTGATGAAGAGAAAATACAATCCGAACTATGTTGGCGGAGTACCTCATTTGCTTCATAATTTGACCCTCCGCCCTCCCTTTTTTTTTTTTTTAAACACTCGGGGCTCAAACGTGCAAACCACCACCAGCTGTGCCCTTAGTCGACTTGTTAAAAAATTCGTAATTGCCACTGGCCAGCACTAAATATTTAATTGGGTGTCTCACTTGCATAGGACCACCCCTTAAAAGAGATTAATTTCAATGTCACAAAAAAAAAAAAAACAGGTGATATAAAGAGTCAATAACTCTTGAATCTGTAAGATTTTTGGCAAAAGCTTACACTAGCACAGACATTTTATTAATACTCCCGTTTAAAATTGTGGGGGAAAAAATGCCCGATTTGTCTGCCCTCATACATGCTCTTCTTTTTCTTTCATCCTAAATGTTTCCGTTATTTGGACTGGCTATTTTTCAAAACAGACAACCATCTCCATATTTAGTTTTATCCAGTGACTGTCAATGAGACTAATCATGGATTTTGAACTTTTTACTGTGTATTTTGTGACTGCCTTCAGTTTTTATGCATACAGGCACCTTAAGCTGCACCAAACTCCTTTTACTTTATGTTGAAAAATGACAATGAATCTTGATTTTAAATGTGGTTTCAAATTCAGGAAATTACACACATTGCAACATGAAAAATATTTTTAAAAAAACTGACAAAACTTTTTGACAAGGAGAGCATAAAGTGTCAGACACAGTATGTCGTTTTCATAATTATAAATCAATCTATTATTTTAAGAGTTTTGGCAGATTGCAGAGGCTACTCCGGGGCAAGAGGAAATACTGAAGAATAGCTGGCTTGTGATACTTCCTCCCAAAGGGAAATGTCTTCTATTATGTCACAAGGACAACTTCTGCCAAAAGAGATGCTGCTGACTATCTTGGCTTTTAGGACATGTCAACCGCCGCAAGCACTTCCTTCCAACAGAGCCAATGTGCCAGATGCATTAGTTCTTAGTCGTGTGTCTGTAATACAGTGACTATCAGCTATGACAGAGGCATTGCTAGATAAAAAATAGCACCAGCACTTGTTTTGAGGAGGGGGGCTGCTGGTGAAAGTCAAGAACGTGAGACAGTTGGACGCAAAGATAAGTGGTGAAAGGGCTGACATGTCTATCTTGGGTGGAGTTTCAATGAAAAGCTAGAGGGGAAAAAAATGGGAAGTGACAGGGAGATTTCATGAATGCTCCACTGACAACATACTGTATACAGTAGTACTCAAAACCGTCACAAACTTTCGCTCAGTGAGCATCTGACTGCTTGATTTAACGTTTATGTGTGTGTGTGATGCCACCACAAAAAGGTACCTAGGCTGTGATAGTAGATGAAAATAACCATAGAATGAATATGAATATTACATCACAGTGCCTAAGGGCTCATCAAACCCAGAAATCAAGTGAGTCCTGAGTAACCTGGCAAGCCACGCCCACTAAGAAAGTGGGTCTAGTGACCAAGCCCTTCAATGTGGCTTCCCACGACTTCCACAAATCGCATTTATGACGTCACCTCGGATCTTTTCTGATTGGATCCTCCGAACTGTTCGTTTTCTCAGGTTTGACCCGGCTCAGAAGTGTGCTTGATGTGACTACCCACCAGACTCAATTGCTAGTAGAGTCCGGATTTCCAGGCTAAGCCGTGGCGGCCGTTACTCGAGCGCTTCAGCACTGTGATGTCATTTTTTTGTCGACGGCAAGTGGCACTGCAAGGTAACATGGCCGCTCTCTGACATGCACAAAAACAGGTGGATTTTTCTTTTGAAATCATATTGCACAAACGTAATATTAATCGGAATTCCATGGTTAGACTAGTGGGGGTGCATGGAACATATTATTGTAAGAATTTTTTTGAGTTGACTTTCCCTTTAACGGTATCTTATTCAAAGACACAAAGCTCTACATCTTTGTCAAAGCAATTTTTGTTCTTTTAAATGTGATTTTAATTTTTCATAGAATTATCCTACGACTGAAGTTATTGTGGTCACAATTAGTCATTTTGCAGTGGAATGGAATGTTCTCTACATAAAACATTAAGTTTATTGCCCTCACAGTTAGTCATGTCACAGTGGAATGGAATGTTGTTGACATAATGTTTTTTGTTTTTTTTTGGTGTCCCTGTGGATGTGACGCAAGTGAGGGGAAATTAGTCATACTGAAAAAGGTAAGCAAACAACAACATATTACAGACTTTGCAAAGGCCAAAGTCAGATGGAATAGGGCAACAGGAATTCTCCCCCAAGAAAAACAAGCCACCTCCGTAGATGGCTGGCACCGACAATAATGTCAAGAATTATCAGGTTGAACAATAGAAAACTTGGTGTCGTAAGAGTAGCCATGGTGAGTGAGGCCGACAGTGAAAGGAAACAACTCCAAATTGCAGTCCCAGTACAGAAGGTCAAAAGGGAGAAGTTAATGTACTGCTGACTGCATGCTGACATTTGCCCCTTGACAATACACAAACATACAGTACACACACACACACACACACACACACACACACACACACACACACACACACACACACACACACACACACACTTTCTGATAGAACTACAGTCATTGGCAAAAATATGTTGCATCTCCAGCTCTCTATGTGTTTACAAGATGGTCAAATTTTAAAGCCAAGACAATTTATTTCTGCCACCACTTCAGGGTTATTGGGTGAAATTGGGTTGGGCCTATCTGAGCTGACATTCTCTCTCTTGAGTCTTCTTTTTACATGCCACTAGTCTAGTAAAATGGCAAAAGAGATATTTTGTGGACAGCGGGACAAAAATATCAAAACCCATTTCACACAGAAATGAACAATATTAACATTGCTGTTATATCAGTGCAAGAACAGTGGTCGGAAATGTCTCACCCATATCTCGACATGACCATTTTAAATGTTGGTACAGATTTTAGTCACCATCTTGGAAGTTGATGATTTGCTTTCATGGGCCACATAGAATGATGCCATTGTGCTTTCGCTCACCATGAACATAATGAGGACAAGCGTACTTGCAACACATAGCATAAGTCCCATATACAGTATCCAAATATGGTCAATGACAATAGCTTGCAAGCATAGTATAATGAAGTAGCAATTTGGCCAATCAAATTAGAAACTGAACAGGATTTGGGGTTAGTGTTGTGTTGATCGGGCTGTCGCTATCAAATATTTTTTTAACTGATTATTCTATACTGATTATATTGATTCAACATAAAACATAATCTGTCTATTTTCATGAAGCACTACAGAAATCAGGGAATAATTACAAACAATGATAAGAATAATTAAGATAGTGGCTGAAATCAGATCATGGATTAATTTTGACACCTCTAGATGTGAGTGTGCAAAGTATATGACAGCAATTGAAGGTACTGTACAGCATAAAACCAACTTGAATGGAGCAGTTTGGGAACTCAAGCAAGTTAGTGTGTGTGTGTGTGTGTGTGTGTGTGTGTGTGTGTGTGTGTGTGTGTGTGTGTGTGTGTGAGTGTGCGCGCGTGTGTTTTATTGAT
>CAAKHF010004783.1:4601-16011 GCA_901007745.1 Hippocampus kuda
GTTGATGGCTCGATGCATTATATTACTCCCCATTGTTACACAGTAAGTACCGTGGGGGGGGGGGGGGGGGGGGACATTGTTTATGCTGCTGATGTCATTCAGGTCATTTAGATACATTTTTCATTTTCATATGGGTGAGTGACCACCTTGGTGCAATTTGTCCAGCGTTAGTCGTTTGATTTCGTGTGGGTGTACGGTGTGCTTGAATGGGCATCAGCGGCGCAACGCTAACAAGGATTGTGTCTCCCAGTCCTACTTTGTGTCCGACTACGACCCGACCATTGAAGACTCCTACACGAAGATCTGCACCGTGGATGGAAAGGAGACCCGCCTGGACAGTAAGATCAACTCAACTCTCAACTCGGCCGTATTTCGAGAGCACTTTGTACACAAAGTGCTGTACACGGAGCCAAAAGAATTCATACGACAAACGATAAAACAATAAATGAATAACAAAGACGGTAGAAAGCACAAAAACAATCCAATTCAAAAAATCGAGTCTCATATGGAGTCAAAGGCCCGAGAATCCAATTAAGTTTTAAAGATGGGCAAGCGAAAAAGCGTAAAAGGCGCCATCCCCCTCGGAGCCTCCGCTTGGTATCTCGCTGCTTTGAATAGTGTCCGGTCCCGCGCAGACGCCCACGTGCAGCGGGCAGGAGCTCAGAGAGGTCAGGTGGGGCCGGGCCGTTTCAAGATTTGAAAACAGCTCATAGGCTCTTCAAAAGAACTCGAAAATGAGCCCGTGAAGGGAGGACAAATATGGAGTTAGCTGCTCCCTCTTGGAGACGCTCGATGGAGGAGTGGCTGACTCCAAAGTCAAGTTGCGTGACAGTCATCCGGCAGAGATGTGACAAAGGCGTGAATGAGTGTTCCAAAGTGCTCACCAGAGAAAGGGAGAGGCACGACTTTAGTCGGCCGCCTAAGATGGAAGAAGCTGCAGTTGACAACGGCACCGATTTGCCCGTCCAATTTCAAATCACTGTTCGGTTTAAAAGACCCGAGTTGGAGACTGTTCAGGAGATCAGGAGCCAGGGGGCCCAAATCTGCAGAATGAGATGGACAAGGCCACTGGGAACCAAAAAACCATCATTACTGTTTTCTTTTCTTGGAAATTCAAGCCACACCGGCCACGATTTGTAATATTAGTCACAGTTCTGAAGGATGTCTGGTGTGTGTGTGTGGGGGGGGGGAGTGAGGGGTGGGTTTGTTTAAAAAGCAGAGGGTGTGTTGCAATGTGACGTGAGATGACAAATGCGCTGTGTTTGCTTTGTGGATGTTCCCTTGTTAGGACTTGCACACGGCGGGTGAGTTACTGCACCCTGGTGAAACTTGGACGTGTACAGAAATGAGAGCACGCGTGGTGTGGATCAAACTGGATCCAATTCAGAGCCAAAGTGCTGCTGTGAATCACATGACACGCAGATGCGCTGACGAGTCCGTGGCTGTCAGCCCGACTTCCGTCACGCCGCTTTCCTCTCATGTACTGCACTGACATTGAAGAACTTGGAAAAACATTGAAAATATTGACGTCTGGTGCGCACGCTCGGGTCGCAGCGGCACCGTGTTGAGCGCTTAGTACATCGGCCTTGCGGTTCAGAGGTCGTGGCTTTGAATCCGGGCTCCGCTACCAATTAACCACAAAAAAAAAAAAAAGAAAACCCCAAGTCATGACTGAACTCTTAAAGTGGAAGCCATTTGCCTTTGCTGATGCGTTCCTATATTTGTACGTTCGATTCCGCCTACCGTTTGTGATCCAGACAGAGCGCTTGTAGGCAAACCGCGATGATAAAACACCACGCGCCTCTTCATATCGAATAACCCCTTTCATGTTTTCCTAAGTCTTGGATACAGCAGGTCAGGAGGAGTTTGGGGCAATGAGGGAGCAGTACATGCGCTCCGGAGAGGGCTTCTTGCTGGTCTTTGCACTCAACGACAGAGGCAGGTAAGTCCTCATTTCGGGTCTTCAAACGCGACGTTTGACATCTTTTCAGCATTGGCAACGTCGCACTGTGTCTTCTGCACACGCACGCCGTGATGAGCGACTGCCATAACGGCCCCGAGCGTCAACCAAACGGAAAAAGAAGGGACATGCAAGAGTTACTGAGTTAGTGGGAGACCTGATGCACTTTTGCGGCGTGTCGAGTGCAGAAACTCTCGGAGCCCCGCATGTAGCGTGTGAAAATTCTGGGGAACCGTGATGACTGTTTGAATACTCATTGCATTCTCCTTTGCATCAAATGTCATTGATTTTCCAAATGAAATTCAGCGGGCTATGTTTTGACCAGTCTCGATCAAATTGTATGTCAATAGCCGATGAGAATATTGTGTTTCCGTGTTCTCAGAACGGATGTCAGAATCGACTTGTTTTGTTCCTGTGTATGTCCCGATCTCAGCTACCACGAGGTCCAGAAGTTTCACACCCAGATCCTTCGAGTGAAGGACCGGGATGACTTCCCCATGCTGCTCGTCGGAAACAAAGCGGATCTGGAGCAGCAAAGAGTGGTGAGCGGGCCATCTTTTCCAGCGCCCTTGGAGATGGCGGGACGTGCGCAGCCGTCGCGAGTCGGAGGTCGAGCCGACTGAAAAACAAACGTCCTTCCCGAATGGCCGACGCCGCCCAAAGCCCGCCGACCTCGAGGCTGCGGGGGATGGCGCGGGCGGAACGTTAGCCTCGGCTCGTTGTCGTCACCTCCCAGAAACCGCAGCAAACACTTCAAGTGTTTGAAAAACCACACTCAAAAATGGTTGACATTTATTTTTGGCGACGAGACCATTTAGGATCAGCGCTTCCACCCGCGGGTGGCCGGTAAAGGTGATGTTTTCTTGCCCTTTGGAATGATGGTCGTGAGCAGCATTTGGGATCCAAAAAACCAAAACAAAACAAAACAAGGGCCGTGTTTTCCACCCAAATGGGCAAAAGCAAATCTTTGTGTTGATCTGGTTATGAAGGACGTGAACTTGGCTCGACGTTTTGCGTGTCACCCGGTGGCTTTCTGCCGGCCTGCCCTCTGAACTTTTGTGTGGTCTCCCGTTTTGGCTCAGATCTCCAGGGAGGACGCTCAGGCCTTTGCCAGAGAACACAGGATCCACTACATGGAGGCTTCGGCGAAGAACCGCTACAATGTGGACGAAGCCTTCTTGGAGCTCGTGCGGATTGTCCGGTACGTCTTCCTTGCCTCGTTTCCTTTGAGCCGCCGGCTCGACGCTCGGTACTTTTCCTTCACGCAAGGTCAACGGACTGACGCGCGTTCATTCTTCCCTCACAGAAGGTTTCAGGAAATGGAGTGTCCTCCCCCTCCGGCTCATCACGCCGGGAAACAGAAGAGTGGCGGCTGCCCCTGCGTCCTCCTCTAAGCGCCGTTGCCATGGACACCAAAGCCTCTCCAGCTTGTCCCCCCAAAAAAGAAGTGTGAGCGTTTGTGCGAGAGACAAGATTAAGGTGCATCATATTCCCATTGAATGGTTTCATTTGCACTTGTACCCCCCCCAAAAAAAGCAACTTGTAAATCAATGTACAGTGAACCCTCGTTTATCCCCCGGGGGTGGGGGGCGAAATCTGCGGAGCTGCTCCTAAAAGGTTTTCTTCCAAGCTTAGAAAAGATTTGTCCACATGTCCGTCGCTGATGAACACCATTTTTGGGTGCAAATTGAAGACAGAAAAGGTCCAGTGTACAATATTGCGACACACATCTCAGCAACAGAAAATGCACATTCGTCAGGGCCACAGCCCGTTTCGGAATTTGGGAGGAATGCGAAGAAATTGAAAGTCAGGCCGTCTGCACCTCACGCTTTCGTGGAGCGAACGCCATGAACCGCTTCCTGCCACTCAATGCACCCCTCAAGTATAACAGCAGGGGGCACAATAACCTAAAAAAATGTGGACCCCTGAGCAAATCACATCCATTGTCATTTCACCGCCATGTAGAAAGGCCCGTGATTTTCATATAACCACGAACTTAGAATTGCGACAGTTACAACACTGTACTATGGAATGAAACCAAAGATCAAACGTAAATTTGGCAAGCTGTACAGAGACGAGGCACGGAAACGGTCTCCGTCGGTCGGCAGTCCCTTCGCCAATCGGGATGCAGAACACAATGTACTGTCAAGAAAACAAAAAAAAAAAAGAACTGCACAAAAACAATCCGTGAAACAGCGAGGCCCCGAAAGGTGAACCGCGTTACAGCGAGGGTTCACTGTCGTGTATTTTCGGCTTGTAACAGCAGCAGAAATGCCCGCAGTTGTGTTTAGCGACAGGAGATAATCATGACGGGCCCGGACAGAGTTACAGCCCAGAAATAGAGCCGCCCTCACATTATGGCGGGCGAAAAATATGTTGTTGCTGTTGTGGCAACGAGGTACTGATGTCAGCAAAGACATCGCCGCAATAGGTACTCGAATTCGCGCCTTCATGACGAGGTTGTATGCAGTAAACAAAGTCGGTCCACAAGGCAGGAATCAAAATGTCGAGTGAGGGAGGCACACCCGATCACAAGACGTTCCTTGTGCGGCCATGTTCCCAGCCGTCCTGCAGGGGGCGGCAGAGCGAAGCGGCAGCAAAACATTGGCAGAGAAAAGCGAGCAAATTTGACAGCTGCACTTGTATGGGCTCATATATAATATATATGTATAGATATCGAGCCATTTTGTTTGGTTTCCATTTGTGGTGCCAATAATTTCAGTCAACGTGACTGCCTCGAATATGTAAACAGAGGTCGCGACCATTTCAAAATTTATTCTTGACAGGATTTGAAAGAAAAAAAAACACAGTGGTGGGGTGGGGGAGGGTTGATGCAGGAGTGCACTGAACCACCAAGTGGCACAACTATAGAACTCATTTTCTGCATGAATGCATTTGAACATTTGAGTGACGGCAAACCAAATATTAGATTGTTTGTTTTTTTTTTCTGGGTTTATTTTGGTGAAGTGTGATGGAACTTGTATTTTGCACGTGTACGTTTTGACACGATTCAAACCTTCACTGAATTCCATCAGTAATCGTAAATGGTTTACATGAACATCTTGACCAAACGAGTAGATGCAGAACACTTTTAATCTTATGAACAGTGTTCTCCTGTCTTGTGCACCACACTCGTGCTCTTGATATGAAGCGTAACCCTCGCTAATACTGACCTCGCAATCCCTGTCCACATTACTGTGCTGCTGACCGATGATCTATGTCAGGGGTGTCCAATCTTTTGAGGGCCGCCAACAGAAAAATGGAAGGATGAAAAAAAGAGCATAGCCAGTGAGAGGCATTTAAAAAAAAAAAAAAAAAGAAAAAAAAAGGGATATTCGACTTTAACTTTACATTTCATGTTTTAAAGCTTTGGGCAGTGTAGAACCATGTAATATTTTTGAAATGAATTACAGTATTTGCATATATATATATATAGATATCTATAAGACAAACAAACTGCAATGGAAATGTTTTCTTTGGACCTAAAAAAAAAATTTCACTCTTTTGTACGTCATTAAAATACTCGGTAAATCATTGTGTTGTGTCACTTGAATCATGATGCGTCACGGCAGGCATGCATCCAGTCTTTTCCAATTTAAAATACGGCGGCAGGCACTTGTTCATGACAGCAACATCCACTACTGGCAAGCAAAATTGCACTGTTATTTGATAAAGATGTTATTTTTTTTTAAGGAATATGGATGACACCACAGCCGCTGATGGTGTCGTGCAGGGTTAGGGAACTCTGGTTCCTCGAGAGGCGTATCCGGCCTCCCTTCTCTAACACTCCCGATTCAAAGGATCAGCTCATCAGCGCGCCCTGTAAAATCCCGATATCGATCCCGTTCATTGGTATCCCCTGATGTCGTCGGTGTCAGAGTGTGGCCCGACAAAAGAATCGGGGCCCAGCTTAAGCGCCAGTCAAGTTCCCTGAGACAACTCGTGTTGTGATTGGGCGTGATTAGAAATAAAGTGGGATCGAATTTCGGCATTCCGACGCATCCGTCTTTCCAGGTCGCAGTCGTGGAATTTCATTGACAGTTGAGCGGGGCGCGGCTTCAGCAAAGTCAAGCGGACACCCCCACGCCTTTTGAATTGGCAAGCCTCGGTTTGGATCGTACAAATTCAAAGTACCCTTCTCTGTGGTTGTGTCCGATTTTGGTGCGTCAAGAGACGCAAATTTTTTTCTGACGCTGTTACTCGATGCAGAACATGAAGAAACGATTTCCCTGGTGGTCCCGTACTTTGTGTGCGCGCTCCCGACACAAGCGCGGCAGTGAGACAGACAGGTTGGGAGAGGTCCCACCCTGCGGCCGGTATGTTGTCCAACAGGTTTTGGGACGGGAGCTCGCTTTGGGAAGCCAAGGCTTTGTGTGCGACACTTAACGTGTCTTGAGGTTTCCAAACGAAAACTCCCGAAAGACATCCATCCGGCCTGCGCTGGAAAATCCCAAGTTTTTCTGAAGAGTGGAGGAACACGCTACGGGGACATCTTTGGAGGAGCTTACCCGCAGCCCGGTAAGCAGTCGAGCCCGACCGGGCGCTGGTATGGTGTCGGACATGTTGGATTGAGTTTCACGGAGACGTTTCCTTGTCAGGGTCCATGTCGTTTGTTGGCCTCCGCGGCAGCCGCAATGATGTGGATTCCCGTGCTGGTCTTTCTGCAGCTGGCTTACTGCTCTCTCACCTACCGACACACATCGGGTAAACCACACCTCTTCTCACTTACTCGTCGCATCGGTGGATTAAAAAGGACTGCGAGAGAAGGCTTGTTTTCGATCAAGCGGGACAAGAAGAATGCGGCCGTGTCCAAACGTTCTCGTTGGAGGGCCGCCTACAGAAAAATGGAGGGGCCGCTTTCCAATTTGTCAACTTTTTGAAGCTAAAGTCGGTCGAGAAAACGATTCGACATTGTTTGTATCGTCCCGATCGGAAGTGTCCAAACTCCGGCCCGGGGGGGCATTTGCGGCCCGCTATCCATTTCTCAGCGGCCTGCGACGTGACCAAACTGATCCTAAATCAGATGTTCCACATGGGCCTCGTGGTTCGTGCAAAAAGGTGAAGGCGGGCAGTAAACCATTCACGGTTAAAGAATAACACCGTTGAATCTTCAAAACGCTGTCGTGAATTCAATTTTGCAGACAAAATTTGTTTCTTCCCATTTTGTACTCTCTTACTGAATTCTGAAGACATCGCAGATAACGATCCTCAAGTAACGGTTTGAAAATGGTCACCTTACTGGGGTAAGGCTTCTGAATGTGGAGAGGGCGCCACAGTGACCGACTGGTTACCCCAATGGCCTCACAACGCAGAGGTGCAGAGTTCGATTCCGGCTCCGGCCTTGCTGTGTGGAGTTTGCATGTTCTTGTGCCTGCCATTTTGCATTTGGGCTCCTATGTAAAATCTTGAAAGAAAATACATTCCATTTTTGAATTGTAAAGTCACTGTCGTTTGCAAATCGTATTCCATTTATTGTTTGTGAGTGTGTAGGGGCTGGGGGGAGTGTACAATGAGCCCCCTCCATGAAAGTGAACAATGACGTTGAATGCATGCTCTTTCTGGGTTCCGCAGGGAAACGTTGCCATTCCAATTTGGCTCCCCTTTGTTGTGTCTTGCAGGGAGTTCCCCGTTAGTGGATGAGCAGTCAGCCAATGCCTTCCTGTCTCGCGCGCTGCTTTATAACAGCTGGGACCTGGAACTGGTGGTGCCGGACAACCTTGAAAGGGAATGTCGGGAGGAGATCTGCACTTATGAAGAGGCCAGGGAAGTGTTTGAGGATGACACTCAGACGGTAACGCTACCCATTGTTTGCAGCGGGGGGGGGGGGGGGGGGGGGGGGGGGGGGGACGGCGTGCGGGTCACCCATCATTGGTCTTGATCGGTGAGGATTCCCTTTTCTTTCCACGTTCAGGAAGTATTTTGGAACGACTACGTCGAAAGCCACGGTAATACTTGCACAAGTATTTTCGTTCTTCTGATTCACATTTCGGTGGAGATTTGCATTTTCATTTTCCTCGACTGTTGACAAAAGCCGTCCGCCTCAAATGTAAATGGCATAACACTGAAGCGTCCCGGCAGCAGCGCTCACGTGACTGTCGTGTCTTTGAAGCCTACGCGCCCAGAGTGGACGTGTCGGGCCTGGTGGCGGGGATCCTGGCCATCCTCGTGTGCGCTGTGATCGCCACCGTCCTGGGCCTCTACTTCTACAAGGCCAAGAACAAGGCCGGAAGGAGACCCGTGCAGTAAGCTCACAGCCAACACACACGCTCGCGTTGCTTCGGAAGCCAAATGGTGGAGATCTCCTTTTGAGCTGATCGCAGGCGCGCCAACACTTAACTCATCCGCCGCTGGTTGCAACGTGCCGTACGTGGAGCGAAAATAATTGGCCCGGAAACAAGCAAGGAAACAATACAATAAGAACAGAGACGGAAGAAAGCAAAAAAAGAAAAAAGAAAAAAAAACGCTCAAAGTAAAACTCGAGTCTCACGCTCGGTCAAAAGCCGAAGAATGAAAAGGAGTTTGAAGAGCAGTTTGAAAGATGGCCGGCAAGGGCGCTCGGCAAACGTTCATTCCCAATGGAGGGAGCGGCACCGCAAAAGGCTCCGTCCTCTCCGAGCCTCCGCTCGCTTGTCGGTACCTTGAATCGTGTCCGTGAGGCAGCGAGGGAAGGTGGGCTCAGTTTTGCTCTTTCCTGCTCTTTGCTCTCAACGTTTGTGTGCCACGTGTTGCTAGGCAGAATTCCTCCCAGCTCAATGTAAAATGATCATATATCACTCACTTGTACTGTGCTGTCGCCATAGCAACTTGGGAGAGAGCGTTCTTCTGCCCCGTGCAGCAGGGAAAAAAAAAAAAGTACAAATAAAACAGGGATAGGTGATCAAATTTGGCAGTTCCCCCCCGCACCCCACGAAAAGTTGCAGTGTTGAAGATACACCGGAGAATGTCCACATAGGCGCCACCTTCCCTTCTTTCCCAAAAGCCAAGCATTCTCCCAAGAATTTCTGCATGATTTCCTGCGTCTTGTCTCCTTTGAGAATGGCGCAAGATGGCCGTCCGGCCCCTGAGATGGTGCCCCTGGCAACCGCCCCGGGTCTACCGAGTTATAACGAGGCTCTCAACCGCAGCGGGATGCACGATGCCCCGCCGCCACCTTACTCGGGGTAAGTCGACGCTTCCTCCGCAAGCACTGCCGCGGGGGGGGCAATGCGCAATTCACATCCAGTCGACACGATCCACTTGGTCCAGAGTCCCGTGGCCTTTTATCAAATTCACACAGCAACATTTGCAAATAAAGACACCGCGGCCGCCATGTTGGGCGAGCTACAAATATGTACTCCACCGTCGTAGCACTCTTTCACGAATAGATGCAAAAATGAGGACCCGGACGCACATGCGAGCCGTTCTTTGTCGGCGCCATCGGTAAATTGCACACGAAACAAACTCTGAAGGAGGATCATGCTAACAATAATAAGAATCATCATCATAAGAAAGATGGATTGCGACAGCTCAGATGGCAAACTGCAATTGCTGACTGCTGAGCGCTGACAACTTGCGGTGATGCAGATGGTGCGCCACCGCCACCGTTGCTGGAATAGAGAAGGTCTCGTCCAGCTTCCACATTTGGTCCGGCACCATTGATTGAAGGCCCAAGCCAGGGGAGACAAGGGTTGCTCTGGAGATTAAAAATAAATAAATAAATAAATTCTCCACAGCCGTATATCCACTTTTAGCGACACCATCGATGACATCGTCAGCTCGTATTCGCTCGGCAGACGGTCAAAGCGCGTCCTCCCTCCGCCAACATCTGGCGGGAGCGGAACCGACAGCCTGCTGACCGAGTCGCTATTTACATGGCGGCGGCGCCATCCTGCAACGTCAACATCAATGCAGGCTCATGGCTCACCTTGTCGTTAAGTCAGCTCGACGGACATGAGGAAGGAGTGTTCGCGGTCAAGGTTGAAGGACGAAAAAAGATGTCATCCCTTGTGGACATCTGCAGCCAGGCACTCTCGAGAACTGCAATCCAGGAGCATAGTCGTGCTCAGAAGTTTCTTTCTTCAAAGAACACATGAGGGATTGGGCATTATTGAATGAATTTTTAATTTTTATAAGGATGCCTGCAAATAGCATTTATTTTCACGTTTCTGTTTACATATTAGAATATTGACTGACAGTCCACACGCAGTCATTCTTCCAATGCAATTATTGTGTGCTAAAGGAACGATTTTACTGCGGATATTAGTCAGAAACTAATGTTGTAAACAAGAAATACAAATGATATGCATTATATTTATGATGATTATTTCCTAGAAAATAGAATGACTTGTGTTCCAGTATCATATATGCATGTGCGTGTATCGCTAGATGGACAGAGGTCAGATTTTCCGGTTGTTTGACCACAGGGGGGCGCCATCTGAGCCTGCAGACCCGCGAGACAACGAGTGAGCTCTGAGCTCTGAGCCAGCCGGCCAGCCAGCCAGCCAGAGCTGCTTCCAAGTGGTCGATGCTGGCGCTTGACGACGCTTGGAGTCAAGTTGAAATATTGCATGTTGTAGAACGTATTTATGGACTGCGTTGAGAGCCAAACTCAAGAACGGACACTTTTGACAATATGACGTACATTGTACAGATGCGAGGCTCTTAACTCGGTGCAGGTGAGAGTGAGGCTGACCCCCCCCTCTCTCCCCCCCCCCCACCCACCAATGACTGCCCTGTTCTATGTCCAGTTTGTGTGTGTGATGTGGTTGAGTCGCAATAAATCCATTAAGTTGCTCAAAAGATGTACATTGTAGCCAACTTGTCTGGCTAGTACAGACAAGTACACGCGCGTGCGCGTGTCGGCAGGAGCATGTCAAGGCGCCATTCTTTTACACGTTCCAGCATGTGGTTGTCGTTAAAACGGCAGACGAGTGACCATAAAAAAGCGCAGCTCCTTCACCGCTGCCAATTTCTTCCCCAAAGCCCCCCACAATACTCAGAGAGCGCTGCCGCGCGTGACAAATTGTCTGCGTGAGAGAGGAGGAAGGGGGGGGGGCGGAAGAGAAGAATCGTCTTAAAAATGGCGCCCTGTGAAGAAAAGGGGCCGGAATAGCTTCGGTGCGGAGTGGGCTTGCGTATCGGAGCTGCTGAGGAACGCCGAGCTGTGCGCGGGAGACAATAGACAGTGAAATATATGGGGAGGAGGTGCTCCTGGCTGATGTGACCCCCCCTCCTCCGCCTCCTCCGCCTGCACTCGCTCCTTCTCCTCCTCCCTCCAGTCCTCCCAGTCTACAGGCTCGTCAAGCCGAGAAATAAACAGAAGCGAGCGCACACAAGGAAGAAGACAGGACATTCCTCCTCTCTCTCTACCCCTCCAGTCCCCCCCACCCCCACCCCACCCGCAGTATCTGCTGCCCATCTTCATCCAGGCAGCCTCCTCTCTCTTTTTTTTTTTTTCTTTTTCATGGAGAG
>CAAKHF010004784.1:5587-47719 GCA_901007745.1 Hippocampus kuda
ATAATAATACCTACTCAAAGCACTTTACACCGTTTCCTCAATTTACCGACTGATGACACAGCATCGGGATTAACTGGAGATTCAGTAATCTCTGAGTTGGGGGACGACCACCCTACCACAGAACCGTGCCACCCCTTGTCATGGAAACAAACACCGTTCTTGATGCAGTTTCAAGCTCCCACTTGAGCGTTCCTACAACTGTCCCATTGAAATTGCACTACAATTTCCAGATTCCCACCATTTCCAGTTTGTTGGCAAAAATATGTGTCAATGTTCAAAAACCCACTATTCATGTCAATAATACGCAAAAATGTGTTCTTTCACGTCAACGTAATTTTGCAGTGTAATTGTAGATAGTAATTGCTAATTATTTTATGTAGTGCCGGCCTCCCCTACAGGAGGCAGTCATGTTTCGCCGCCATCTTTCTGCTACGGATACTCGGAAGGAGAAAAACTTAAAGAACGTACTGTCGGTCCCCAACATCATGACTACAGCATGTGTACCTTCGTCACTTGAGGGAATACTAGAAGTCGCTTGGGATGACATTTTGCTTTGCACTTGAAAAAATTGGTGGTTGGTTTGCAAGGTATCGTCTCTCTGGGTCACTGTAGTGCGTGT
Source organism: Hippocampus kuda (assembly GCA_901007745.1). NCBI lineage: Eukaryota > Metazoa > Chordata > Actinopteri > Syngnathiformes > Syngnathidae > Hippocampus > Hippocampus kuda. The sequence continues at coordinate 6,207 of CAAKHF010004784.1, forward strand.
GCTTCAAACTGCACGCACTTCCACAGGTTTGTGTATTTTGGGATCACTTAAGGGAAATTCATCAATTTTTTATTTTTTTTTGCCGCCAATTTTATCACAACGTGTCACGTTTGGGTACAGTAAATCTTAAATGTGTGTGACACTTGAATTTTCATGACACTGTAAAGCACACTGAGCATCCTTTTTAAATTCTTAATTTAATTTCCCAGTTTTTTTTTCCCGTCAGTGTTTTTAACACTCTATCACAACCAAAATGCCAATTTTTATACAGTCAAAACTATATAAATATTTGATGAATATAAATACAGTATAGGGTGAATTTCCATTCAAATGCTTCCAAATTTGTCTTGCATCATGACCCACCCTACTGAAAAATACGCACTTACAAGGACATTTTTACTTGTAATAAATCAGTGTCAATGTTTTCAAAGCCCCCCAGCCAGACAGAGTCCCGGCTCGAATCAGTCTACCATGGTGGTTGTTCAGATCCAAGATTGAATTCCTCCCAATCGTCCGCCCTGTCGGGACTTGTTCCAGGAGTCCCTTTTGCTGTCTGTTAGAACCGGGTTGCAGTGGCGCCAATGCCAAAACGCACTGAAAACTAAACCGAAATGACAAATTAGACATAGTTGCCATGAGGTGTTCATGTCCTAGTACAAGAGTTTTGCAAAAGTCAAACTTTCGTTTCGAATTCTTAATGTCTGTGACATTTTAACCCTAACTGTGACCTCATTACTACAAAACTTTACATACAGTACAGTTAAGCAAGTGATACTGCTTGACTTGCAAGTTGTTCAAAAATTCCCAGATGAAGTCATGTCAGTTCTCTCAGGTGAAGTTATGGCCATTTTGAAACTGTATTTCGTTTATCTAATACCATGATTGCCTTTTTTTTTTCCCAGAAGATGAGCAAAAATCACAACAAATTCAATCGACAAGAGTTATTCAGTCTTCGAGGGTAATCATGACTTGACTAACTGACCATATCTGCACACATTTTTTTAGCAAGCACTTTTATGGGGGGGTTGACAATAAGCTAAAAATAACTTAGCAATTATGCTATTCGGCAAACAATTGACTGTACCATACTCTACTGTGTGTCTATTTAGCAGAATAGACAAGGATGCAGTTTATTGGCAATATTTACTCTTTTCTAAAAGTAATTTGTGACAAGTAATCATTGCTGTCGCTTATTATTGTACCGAGTGGCCAAGTGCTTTGCTATGTTGGCGTTAGCTCCATTTCCTCTTCTATTTGCCGGTGACAAGATACGATTTGGCTGTGTCATTATTGCAGACTTATAGTTGGTCAAAAAAATTGTTCAGGAGGTTATTATTGTTATCAGACCCGTTTAATAAAAAAAAAAATCCTTATCATTTAAAGATAATATGAATATACAGCGCCTTTCAAGAGGCACAATCATCCAAATTGCGTCTCAATAAATTACATGGTAGAAAGGTCCATTTATTTTAGTACGTCTGTTCAAAAAGTGAAAGTAATAGATTATACACTATAGATTCAACAAACAGAAATGAAAATACTTTGAAAAGGTCAATTTCCACTACATGTTTTCATATTAAGAAGGTCAATTTGCACCACATTTTAAAATATTACAATGTTTTTTATTGTTTTTTGTAAATGAATTTCTGTCTTTTGTTTGCTATAAACTCTCATCATGAAAATGATTGGGAATTAGGGTTTGGGAAATAAAATTGTGATTTATTTTGCTCAGTTTTCAGTCTTTTTACATCATACTGTATACGAGTTTCACGTTTTCAACTGAACTACTGAAATAAACTTTTTAAGTGATATTCCAAATTATTGAGACGCTACTATAGTTGGGCTGAAGTGAAAAGTGCACAGCGGTGCCTTGAGATTTGAGCAGGCGTTTGGCCAAATTGTAATCACGTTGTTTATTTATTTATTGTTTTGACTTAGCGCAAATTTAAACTATACAATTGCGGTGGCAGTCAATCCAAAGTAAACTGACCTCACAAAAAGCAGCAGTTTGCCAAATATTGATAAATTTTTCAAAAAATAAATGGTTGTACAACATGTTGGCAGATAACTATAACAATACCCAGGAAAGTATTCTTTATCCTCTTTTTTTAAAAAAGTTTTTTTTTTTATGTGTCTTTTCAAGTCACGAATGTTTGCAGTAGAAGGAGAGTACTGTTTTTCTTAACTTGTCTCATTGACTATATTAAACTGCCTTCTGGTGGGCAAGGCAAGCTAACCAAAAAGAGCAGCACCATGAATTGGACTGCAGCATTAAATCATGACGCACAAACTGTTTAATTTACTTTCTTTTTAATGGTTAGTGTTGTCTTTTTATGGAGTACAATACGAGGGTTTCTGAGGGATTAATGGCATTTCCATTCAATTCAATGGGAAAAGATGATCTGTAACACGAGTGTGGTCACGGAACAAATTAAACTTGCAGCCTCACTAGTGTCTTTCCGAGGCGTCAGCATAGTATTTTTGCGAGATAGTGATGTGTTACGACACGTCGTCTTCTTGTAAGTCCATTTTTGTTTTTGCATCCGCCTCTAATCAAAAGTCACCCCCGCCGGGAATGAATGCGTGGCCTGGCTCCTCACCGAGATTTGTGGCATCTGTTTCATCACTCAAATGGAGGCGTACAGTGTAAAAGAAGTGTCATCGTCACAGTTTTGGCTTGAACAAAAAGATAATAAGCATGTCGACACTTGGATTGAGTTGTAAACAGCGGTTCTTTATATTGTTTGGTAGTACTTTGACGTTGCAGGTCATTCAAGCACAGTTTGTGTTTGGAGCCCGCCTGGTCGCACAATTGTGTCACGTTATCGTGTTGTCGTGCTCCTAAGCCGCGCGGGTGGCTCGTTCCCAGCAGGTTTGACAGGATTTTACTAGGTGAAACCTTCCTCCTCCTGCCCCCGCTCCTCCTCTTCCTCCTTGCTCTATGTCACCGTCGAGAGGCAACCGCAGTGAGTCGTGACTCACGCGCAGAAGTTCCCTTTTGATTTCATGACCAAGCATTGAAACTGTTTGCTGTTGGTGTGAGTGGCACGAGCAAAGCGTCGTTATTTCCGACTGATGTGGCATGTTTTGTCTCTTTGGAGTTTGTTGGTCACCACAGACAAAACCATTCCTCATATACGCAAGCAGGGACTTGCTGCCCCCTATTTTCAGATGATTACTTCACGTGGCTTGGAATATGCTTTTAAGTGGAAACACTCCAAAAAGCAGATTTTTATTGCTCGATATTTACAACAAGCAAATTTGTAACTGGGATGTTACGCATTAAACCAGTCTTAGGTCTCCAACACTAGCTAAGTGCTTGTGCGTGTCTTCCAGGACAGAGAATGGGACACGACTGTTCAATTCCTGCCGGCATCAGACAACAAGAAGCTGGAGAAGAAGAAAGGTCCGGGGAAGTTGGGAGCTGTGATCGGAGTGCTGATCTTATGCGCCGTCATAGCGCTAATGGCCGGCCTGCTGGTCTGGCACTTCCACTGTAAGCGTGCGCCATGTCATTATATTCCAAGTTCACCCGGTTCCACTCAGTTGCATTTTGTCAGGTTTTAGCTAGGTTATATTGAACTGCTCATGAATATTTATGTCGTGTTTGTTCCCCTATGCATGTTGATTGCTGCCTTTGTTAGTACAGCACAGCATAGGGAGTCCTCGGTTATCTACCGAGTTCTGTTCGTACAGCAGTGATGCAGCCGCAATTCATCATAGTCACACGGGCGAAGATGCGCCACTGAAACCATTATGTTTAAGATTGCAAAGCATATTTTTGTCTTGCATGCCATTCAAATTAGATAGGCCGACTCACTCACAAAGCTGTTAGGCACTTCTGAGGTGGGTTTGGTAGTGGCGGTTGAAATCTTTTAGGGATGACACCATCGGTGCGCTAACTAGGCAGATTGGTGTAATTTGCTTTGTATTTTACCTGAAAGAGATCATTTTCGTGACCTAACGCTGGTCCCGGCGAGAAGCCAGATCTGTCGCCTTCTCTGATGAAGAAGTACAGTGTTGGAGCTGGAGGCGCTAGGAAGCAATTTCTGCCATGTAGTTGTGACCCCTGTTGTCATAACTTAAAACTCATCAGCTTCAGTACACATCCTTATTTTCAAAAATTAAACGAGGACCACGCCGAGTGTGGGTACCGCCAGTTGCCCATCCCTCCGCGAACGAATGATTATTTTTGATACGTTGACCATACCGTGATGGGACTAGCTTGTAGCAAACAAATTCTGTACGATGCCTGAAATTCTTGTTCACGCAACATGTCGTCTTTACATTGCATCTGGTTGCGCTCATGTGAATATTTTAAGACTTGTGGAGTTTGAATACCGGTAGTTGAAATGGGCGAGGCTAACCAATATCCACGGTACGTTGTCGTCGGTGCCTGGCGTTTTGAAAGTCCTCTGTAAGTTGTAAACTAAAATGCAAAACAATTAGGGGACAAGCGTTATATTTTGATGCAGAGTAGTAAAGTCTAGTAATTGGTTCAACCCCCGAACAGCCTAGGTTCACATCATCATTAAGTCCTAGTACCAGTAAATATTTGTATGAAAAACACCTTAAAGGCCGAATAGTGGAGGACAGGTTTCTAAAGCAAATCCTCAACTGGGCGAATTTGCAAATGCCAAAAGCTGCAAATATTCATTAAATGAAAAGGGTTCACTGTATACTTTTCGCTCATGTGCAAAAACTGACAGAACTGAGCCAAAGATAACAAATGTAATATCTGTGTGGGCTAGAATCATTTATTTTCACAGTCTTGGAACTCCTGTAGATGCTCTACTGTGTTTTGGAAACGTTAAAAGCAAAAAGAATAAACAGAAATAAAAATACACATCACAAAGAAAGTTCCACGCTTTCTATTCCCTTCACCCCTGGGTGTCTCCCGCTGAGCTGCTTTTGATGCAGTGGCAGAAAGTTGCGCTCTTCTTTGTCTTCGTGTATTCTTGATTGATGGTTTTTTTTTTATTTATTTTATTTTTTTATGAAGGAGGCATCAGCCTTAACAAAGAGCAATCCTGAGGGCTTTCAAGATGTATCAGAAAGAAGAAGAAAAAAAAGTGACACTAAAACATCAAAGGCTGCATTTTTTATCTGAAATGATGAAAATGTTGTCATTTTTGCCGTTTGCAGAGGCAACATTGTACTTCGTTTCCCCCGCCGAAATGTTGATGCCCTCTCAACCTAACCTCTGCCCATTTGTCCTCGCAGTCCGTAAAGACGTGCGCGTCAAGAAGATGTACAGCGGCTCCATGCGCATCACCAACCAGGTTTTCGAGGACGCCTACGAGAACACCAACAGCTCCGAGTTCCAGGCGCTGGCCAAGCAGGTCAAGACGCAGGTACGACCATGATTATGACGTGGCTACGTTTGTCTCCGCCTCCCTCACGCTCGTCTTGTGTCCTTTGCAGCTCAAATCGCTCTACAGCAAGAGCCCGCAGCTGGCCAAATACTACGTTGGATCAACGGTTCAGGCTTTCAGGTATGAAGTCCCACAATGAAATAACTCGCATCACAGGTAGAAGCAAGAGTGGCTCGACCTGTAGACGAGTAAAAGACAGGCCATGGAGCCCCTCCACCTCCACCACCCTTAAAAATAAATAATATGATGATGGAAAAGCAAATACAGTGGTCCCTCTATTTACGAAATTAATTGGTTCTAGAAGAAATTTCTTAAATAGAAAATTTTGGAAGTAGAGACACGTTTTCCATGTAAATGCCCTAATTTGTTCCAAATGTTTCCTGAAGTATAAAAAAAGCATCAAAATATGTAACAAATACATGTTACAATTAGATTATTGCACAATAAATGAGAATTGTGCATAATGTCAAAAACAAAGAATAGAGTAAAGAATAAAAATAATGGTTATTTAACTTTTAACTGCGTCCTCCTCGTTTTTTGCCCTCTTTAATTCATGTTCTCTTTCAGAAGTGGTTTTCGCCTGGCGTTTTGTAAAGAACATATCCAAGGATGTTTTCTTTTAGGCTTTTCACAATCCTTCAAAAATGTCCAAGGCAAACATCAGCATAGTGAGCGATCGCCCGACTGGTAAACACTTTTTCTGGGTGATTCACATTTACCTAAAGCTATTGTAACGCCTCATGGCCTGATGGACGAGTGACGAGGAGGCTGCATAGACACGCATCTATTTATCTATCTAGCTACACACACAGACACATACGGTAGAAGTCCCTCATAGCCAATGGGATGCCAGGAAGATGCTTGGTAATAGCCAATGGCAGAGCAGCTATAGGTGTGTCGCATTCCGGAAACTCGGATCTGCGAGTAGCAGCCCATACTCTATTTTTACCTTTTGTATCATGAAATTTCTTTCGTAACAAGCGGTAATATTTTCCTGTTGAGACATTTTGTAAATTGAACATTTCGTATGAAGGGACATTCGTAAGTAAAGGTACCACTGAAATTGTATTTGAAAATGGACATACAACATGAATAACACCCCACTACCAAATATATCTGCTCATAAGAGGCCCCATTAGGGAGTTTTCTGATTACCACCACCTCATTGCGGCGTCCCGGTGCTGTATGTGAACCATAGAATTTTGTTTTACATCAGTGAATTTAATCAAAATGCGCCAGAAATGACAGCTTTGAGTCAGCTGTATGTACATTTACGTGTTTGTTATTTTGAAGCAGACATGCGGCACTTAGACCCTCCGCATCCATGGTGTCAACAGCAAGCACACTTCAAACTTTCCCTTGTGTTAGCAATCACATTTTATTCTCATATTTCTCCTTTTTTCTGGCAGTGAGGGCAGCGTCATTGCTTACTACATCTCCGAGTTCAGTGTGCCGAGCGGCCAGGAGGCAGCGGTGGACAGCGCCATGTCCGCCATGGACAAACTGGTGGACAAAGAGCAGCGCAGCGCCTACAGGCAGGGCAACGCTCTGCTCCTGGAAGACGTCGTGTCCTCGGGTAGGATGAGTCACCAAAAAAAGAAAAAACGTTCGCCATTCCACGGTGTCAACCAGTGGCTTGACGGTCAGTCTTTGTTTTACAGAACTTGATTCTCGATTGTTTTCTACGGAATTCAGCAGTAAGTGATCTTCCTGTTTGTTTAGGATTCATTTATTTAATATATTATATGTTAGTAAATATATCTGGGTATTTCGGTTTAAATTTGTTAAAAACAACATTTAATGGCATTAATTCCTCCTTTGCATAAAGAAAAAAATCTGGATGATATATAAATATTTGCACACAAACAAATAGATCCAGAAGTGTAACACATTTTATTGTGTTTTGATGTTATCATGCTATAATGGTTTCAAAATCATCGCAACGTAACATGGACAACTGTAATGTCTGGCGTCGCAGGATTCTTGAGGTTTTCCGAGCACACGAGGACAAACCACATCGGCCAGATCAGGTCCCCCGGCTTCCCCGACAGCTCGTACCCCCCCAACAGCTTCATCCAGTGGCAGGTGCGGGCCGACCCCAACTACATCATCAAGCTGGACTTCGACACAATGAACCTGGAGGAGAACTGCAACAACGACTTTGTCAAGATCTACGACTCCCTGGTCGCCATCGAGGCCAACGTCTTGCAGGAGTGAGTCAGACTTGCAGAGCTTGAAAATGACAATGTGGTGTGTGGGGCGGCCCCCTGCTGGCCTTGGGACACCTGCAAAATAGACTCCAAGTTTAGCTTTTCCCACCTTTTAATGAGCCAAGTGACATCTAGTATTTTAGAATATTGAAAACCTCAAAATGTACCACCAAACAGGAATCACAAGAAGCGGATTGTATACTGTCTGCCATTTTGCGGAAAAGCCCTACATTGTTTGTCTTTTACTGTATATCACTAGCATATACAGTTAAACCAATAAACATTTGTAGAAAATAATTTTGGAAGATTCAAGTGGAGTTGTTGTTTTTTTATGAAAGGAACATTCCATTCTCTTTTTAGGATGTGCGGCTACTATTCACCCAGCGAGCCCTTGACCTTCTTGTCCTCTGGCAATGTGATGCTGGTCACCATGGCAACCAACGAAGAGAAGAACTACCCGGGCTTCCGAGCGCAAGTGTCGCAGGTGCGACGCGGCAGCACCAGTAGGAAGCCACACAAAGACACAAACACCATTTTGCCAAGAGTCATGGAGGTGAAATTTTGCAGTTCTTTTTTCATTTTATTTTTTATTTTTATTTTTCCCCCAAACAGGGACCACGTGCGGCAGCCAGCTGACAGGTGAAGTAGGCCGTTTTACTTCTCCCAACTTCCCAAATTACTACCCACCTCGGACTTCCTGCAAGTGGACCATCGAGGTGAGGAGTGAAGACAGCCGCTGTGCTGCCCCTTGCCTACTTAAGCAATTTAAATTGGTTACATTTTATCACTTCACTCAAATGAGCACACCTCCAAAGCTAAACAATAATGCAGTGGTCCATTTCAAACCATTCTGGGCTCCTGGTCGGCGTCTGATTCCCATCGGAATTCACGGAAAATGAATGAATGCATTTCATTTTTTCAAGATGTTGCCATCATAAAACCCAAAAGAGTACAGTACAGCTAATGTTTTATGGCACTGATCGTAAAAATGTGATAGTTTGCACTATTAGTGTGCGGGCGCCCTCTGGTGCTAAACCTAAGTATAGTGTTTCAATTAAATACATGTACATTTCCATTTAATCGTTCCGAGCTGCCCTTCATTCGCAGTTTATTTTGGTAAAAATAAATAAACTTTTATATACAATTGATTTATTTACATCATTTAATGGGTTTTCTCAAATTCTGAAGTGAATGAAATGAAACCATGAAAATGGCAGAGGTCATATAAACAATGAATGTTCAGAAGTTGACTTCCAGCTAAAAGCGTTAACATGGAATATTTTTAAAGGGTATTGTTATATCTGTATTTTGAACCCTGCTGCTACGCTATAGAGCGATTTTAAAAGTATCACGTGTGAACTTGAAGCAACCAACCTCTGTCCAACTCATAGGTCCCTGCTGGAAAGGCGGTTAAGGTGACGTTCAAAAAATTCCTCATGTCTGAACCGGGCCAGGATGGAAGCAAGGGCTGCCGCAAGGACTATGTGGAGATCAACGGCAAGAAGTGAGTCCTGGTGAACGTGAACAAAAAAGAACTTCGTTCGATCCCCTCTGATGACTGTTGTGTTGTTTTTAGGTTTTGTGGTGATCAGCCCGACGGCTCGCTTACAGAGACCAGCCGCACCAACAAAATGACCGTTCAGTTTTTCTCCGACGGATCCTACGTAGACATCGGATTCGACGCCACATATGAGGCAGTCGACGTCACCGACCGTAAGCAACAATAGCTCTAGATCTGGCTAAGGTTATTAGCGTGAATAAGATAAATGGAACTATGAAATGGGCTTTTACTTATGGAGCACTTTTCTACTGTTAGCACTCAAAGCACTTTAACGCTTTAACAAACCCAGAACCTTCGAGACGGCCACTTATGTACCTTATGTACGGTGCCCTCCCAAAATTAAAAACTATAATGGTAGTTGGACAAAACATTTTTGTCGAAGACATATCATAAAATTGAGACTGCTTTTAAAAAAGACTAGTAAGTGAAAGTTCTTTTTCCGTTTAGAAATCTTGAAGCAAAAATGTCCTTTGTTTTCTTCTTCTTTGTCAATTAATTCCTTAGATGAGGTTTTATTAGTTGATCTTGAATATATTAATGAACATTAGTGTATGGCCACGCAGAAGAATGAATGTCAGTTATTTGGTCATTCTAGTTTGCTTTATGGCACAATACTGTGACCTTTTTTATATCTTGGACTCCACAGCTCTTATCTCTAGCTCTCTCAATCTCCATAGATACTGTAGATAGACATAAACTAAATGAAAATGAAACATTTTCAAAATAATAGACTATTAAACCCGCACTAATAATGAATGACAACTGACTGAATTAAAAACCAAAAGACAAAATGAAATAAACAACCTTGAAAAAAAATAATGACACATCTCCATATTGACGGGAAAAAAATTTGCAATGAGATTTTTCTAAATGTCTCAGTTCGAGGTTTGACTAACCAAGATTGTACTTTGTGTGGCTTGCTGAATCCAAGTAAGGTATGCTTGAAATTTAGTGGAGACTCCACTTGACTCACTCAATTTTTGTAACAGAAACATGACACTTGCTTGAAACTTGAGTATACAACTGGAGACATACTTCTGAATTGCGCATATGTTACTCTCTCCTAATCTCGGTCCACTTCTGACAAATTTCCTGACTGTGTGATGTGCAGCTTGCCCCAAGCAGTTCCAGTGCAAGAGCCAGCGCTGCATCAAGTCAGACCTGAAGTGTGACGGCTGGAACGACTGCGGCGACATGAGCGACGAGTTGGACTGCAGTACGTCATTTCCCGCTAGCGTGGCTGTTTCCGATGTCATTCCCATTATTATTCTGATCACTTGTTTCCTCCTCCAGAGTGCAACTCAACTCACATCCACTGTAAAAATGGGCTTTGCAAGCCCATGTTTTGGAAGTGTGACGGCGTAGATGACTGTGGCGACGGCACCGACGAGAAGAACTGTGGTACGACGGCTTAATTTCTGACGCATCAGTATTAACGCGCCTTAGTAAAATCCCCCAAACCACTTCTTTCTTTAATTGGGTGGTTTGGAATCCAAAATAGTTTGTAATAAATGATGTTGTATCTTAAAAAAAACTGTACAGAACTACAAAATGGAGACCCTACGTGCTGATGAAGCAAATTTAATAAACCAAATAATCCTCAGTACTTTAGACATTAGCTAATAAAAGGCTCTAATACATATATGATTTAGCGAATACATTTGACAACCCTTACATAGTCTCTTTCTTTCTCTCTCTCTCTCTCTGTTTTCTTTGGGGGGATAACCAAAAAAAAACGTGTGGGAAATTACGGCGCTCCAGACATGACATTGGAACTGCTACTTCGTGCACATGGACTACTACATTGTGTGCGTAAAATAGAGTGTGCACACTAAGTAGCTGTGGTTGAAAGGTCGAAGGAAAGCTACATGATGGACAGGGATCAAATTTTATTTTAGGCTCGGGATGAGTTACAAGGACACCATGAAAAGCTTGGCATCGCAAGGAATTATTATCATCGAAACACGTTTGAATAGGCTATTGAGAGTCTGCTCACTTTCCCTGGCGGAGGTACAACTTGAAACGCGGGCATCGATTTTATTGTTCAACAACTGCATTGCTGTGGGAGGGCGGATCATGGTTACCAATGGGTATAGATGAAATGAAAACTTGTTGTCATAATATCACTACTTCATGTTTTGGTATAAAATTTTAAAAAAGTCAGATGCAATAATTTGTGGGTTTTTGAAGGCACTGATTAGGTCAGTGAAGGTGCGCTCGATTTGTTTACCCTCTTGTCCAATAAGGGATCGGCGCTACTTCATGTGTACGCTGTAGCTATTTAATGCGCACAAAGTAGTAATTAGTGTGGACAAATTAGGAAATACAGTACATCAAATGCGTAGCATTCCAGGAATAAGGTTTTTGAACTTTTATACATCATTATCCTAATGACAGTATTGCCCAAGTCATTCTCCAATATTTTGTCAAACCAAGAAAAAGCACAACAAATTCAACAAACAAGAAGAGCCCAGTGGCCTCGATTCAACCTTTGCAGATTTCCAGCACCTGGATGACTGAGAATCTACGACGATAATTACACAAGGCAACTGTTTGCAGGCAAATCCATAATTTTACTGTGACTACATCAGGAAATTAAAAATGACTTCAGCAAATAATCTATTGTCTTAACAAAGTGGTAATTATTTTTAATTGCTATTATGATTATGAGAGGATACTTGAAAAAAATGTTTGTTTTTTTTAAAGTGGTCCCTGAACTCCAGAAGTGTGAAAACGCCTCTTTAAACTGTGCACTTTCTGTCCCGACAGGCACTTGTTCCAAAGGACAGCTCACCTGCAAAAACGACAAATGCGTCTCAGAGAAGAGTCGCTGCGACGGGAGAGACGACTGCGGCGATGGTTCCGACGAGCTCGACTGCGGACGAGGTGAACTTTTCAACCCAATTTAGAAGTCAAATCACTATTTTTTGCAACAGACAGTCATCTTTGGCAATGCCCTGCGCATTTACCTTCAACCACCAAAACAATGTGAAAACGATTCCACTCATGTTTTTGCACATTGCGACGAGTTAAAGAATGCTCAACTTGAGAGCGATGCCGCGGTGACATCGCAAGATGCATCCGGTAGGAGAAGGGGGATAGCGAGGTGATTTCAGAGTGCTATCAGCAGTAGATGAACTAATGGCAGCCCTCAATGTTGTCCTTGAGGACTGCCCTGAGCCAACACAAAGAAAAGCGTGGCGTGAAAAGGTCAAGTGGACACAAGTTGACCATTGCTATGAATGGGTTTTGTTTTAATAAGGCAGCACAAGCTAGTGTTTTGTTTGAAAACAAAGGTAACCTGTTTTTTTTTCTTCATCTTCTGATTATGAGCACTATGCAAGTTAAGGGTTGTTGCTGTTGTTGTTGTTGCTGCTATTGAGCAACCTCCAACTGGGTCCCAAAGCGGCTCCTGAAGCCGCAGCGACCCAGGTACCTGCAGACCCAGTTGTCGGCTGTTGACTGGGAACCATTCGTAGCCCGAAGGCACGCCCAACACCGCTTGGAGGTTGTTCCCAAGTTGGGCTGTTGTTGTTGGGTCTTGTGTATCTAATTGACAGAGACATTCATACTTATGTTGTGCTTGAGTATATTTCTTTTTTTCATTTTTAGTTATGTCCAGGAGATGAATCAGTACTTTGACTCTTTCCAGAGTCTTCCCCCACCGCCATTTGTCACATCTTAACTCTTCCATCACTGTTTTAACTGCAATGTTTGTCTCTTTGGTGGGTGTGTTTTGTGTAGGTTCTGGATCTGTGGTCTGCACTGACCTCACATTCAGATGCAAGAACAACAAATGCATCAGCAAAGTCAACCCCGAATGTGACGACATCGAAGACTGCGAGGACGGATCGGACGAGTACAACTGTGGTATGTACCGTATGTGTCTGTGTGTATGTTTTGTTGCAATTTGTGTGTGTGTGTGTGTGTGTGTGTGTGTGTGTGTGTGTGTGTGTGTGTAATAGTGCATATTTATTTTGTGTGCAGGCACTGTTTGTATGTGTGCGTTTGCGTGGCCGTGTTCTTGGGGGTAGGGGGGATGTTGTTGGGGTTTTTTGGGGGGTTTTTTTCCTTTGCATGCATACTCGTTTGATGAGTCTGCTTTGGTTTGACAGATTGCGGACGCAGTAAGTTCAAGACGTCGCGTATTGTCGGCGGTCAGGACGCGGTGGCAGGCGAGTACCCCTGGCAAGTCAGCCTGCACGTCAAGCGTTATGGACACGTGTGCGGCGCCAGCCTCATTAGCCCGCGCTGGCTCGTCACCGCCGCCCACTGCGTGCAGGACGACAGAAGTACGAGGTAGAGTTCACCTTCGCTAGCTTTGTTCGACTCTTGCTAATGGACAGTAACTGCCTGGCAGGCCACATTTTGCCCGCTCCTTCTGTACTCCATCTCCTCACAAAGAAAGGAAATGTTCATCAAAACAGGTTTTCTCAACCGGGCACTTGGGAGGCGTACATGGGCCTCCACTCGCAGCGCAACATCAGCAGCTCAGTGATGAAGAGAAACTTGAAGAGGGTCATTCCGCACCCCAACTACAACGACTACACTTTTGACAACGACATCGCTCTGATGGAGCTGGACTCTCCCGTGACCTACAGCGACTACATTCAGCCCATCTGCCTGCCTGCCGCACAGCACGACTTCCCCGTTGGCAACGTCGTCTGGATCACCGGCTGGGGAGCCACTCGGGAGGGAGGTGAGATTCCCCAAAAACCGCCAACAGCAACCACTTTCTCTTCAGTGAAGATTAAGACTGTGTGTGTGTGTATTTGGGGGCTTTTTTTGACTTTTTCATTCTCTTTTTTTTGTGGCAAGTACAGATTACACAATTTACAATCCTCAAACATGTAATAACATGGATCTTACTTATAATGAAGTGATACCTCAACTTGTAAGTACCCCTAACTAAAACAAATGCATCTTCCTCTGTGTATTGTTCAGGATTCGCAGCGACGGTGTTGCAAAAAGCACAGGTGCGCTCTATCAACCACACAGTGTGTGACTCTCTGATGGGCGGTCAGCTGACCTCCAGGATGATGTGCGCCGGTGTTCTGAGTGGAGGAGTCGACGCTTGCCAGGTACCTTCCCATTTTTTATTTTTTAGGTATGCACACTTTTATAAGAACCAAAAGAATCGGCAAAATGCAACACTAAATAAACACCAAATAATTGGTTAATAAACAGTCCTTGGGAAAATGGTTTTGTAATAAAATAAAACTTTAATGCAAAATACATTTTTTTATGTGATTAGTCGATTGAATAATGGATACAATAATATAAAATTCTGTTATGCATTGATGGTGTGTGCGTGTGCGTGTGCGTGTGCGTGTGCGTGTGCGTGTGTGTGTGTGTGTGTGTGTGTATATATCTTTTTTTTTTGTATTATATTATTCTTCAAACCCAAAACACAAAATAGCTTAAACCGGATGGATGTTTAATAGGTCAGGCCCGAATTTTAACTGTTGATGTCACAATAACGGCTGTATTACGATATTAAAATTATTATGTATTATCACCATCCTTCCCACAATATTGTGACAATTAACGTTTCATGAAGTTCATAATAATTTAGTATTGTGACGTCAATGTTTTGAAATTGTTGCAACCCTAATATTAACTATGCGAGTAAAATTTAACTGCGTTTAGCTTTGTGAGTCCTCTCTCTTAGAGATTCTATATAAATAACTTTTACTGACTACATGCGTTTGTCTGCATCAGGGGGATTCTGGCGGGCCGCTCTCCATTCAGTCAGGCAGCCGCACGTTCCTTGGAGGCGTGGTCAGCTGGGGCGACGGCTGCGCCCGTCGGAACAAGCCGGGCATCTATACGAAGGTCACCAAATTCCGCGGCTGGATCAAAGAGAAGACGGGTGTGTAGAACAAAAAAGGCCGCACGGGGGGCCCGTGGACATGAGCATGAAAAGGACTGACACACACACACAGGAACTGCATTGTGGATTGTCAACTTCCACAAGAAGCGCCATCACTCCATGCGATGCTTCAGGAGCAAGTGCAGCACTGTTCTGTGTCCACTATGATCATATTCATCTTGATAAATTGTAAATATGTTGTATTTCCTGTGTGTTCTGTTGATGTTTTTGCATATTTGGATTGAGAACATGCATACATAAAAACAGGTTTTTAATATGTTGTTGAACACGTGAAATGTTCGGTCCTTTGTGTCACTACAACTGTCTTTTTTTTTTTTTGTGGTTGTATTTCCTCACAAATGTCAACAACTGTAAGATCAATCCATCCTACCTCCAGACAGTGTGTCCCAGAATAACATACTCGCTCTTTGCCTCTATTACTCATATATTTTGTTTGGATTTTGTTGTTTATGGATGTTGACACAAATCAATGATTTAAATTCATTAGGCGAAAAAAATGGCATAGTAGCATGAAACAAAATAGTCAGACACTGTTAACAGTGTGAAAGCAGCCAAGGAGTGACAAGATTTTTATCCGAAGAAACTTCACCAGGAATATTTGGTCAACAGAGGTCCCTGAATGCATCATGATTGCTTTTGAATACTTTTTTGTGCTGTATATAATTTTGCCAGCAATATCAACAGTGCATAGAATGTTGTGTATGATTTTTATTTGTTATGTTTAGCTCATTGGAGTAGTAATATAAACGCGACCGTTTTAATTCACTGTCTCTGTGAATGTTTATATAACAGTGTTTTAAATAAAATATTTCGAACATATTGGTAAGTCCCAGTTGTATTTGTTTCAGTATCTCTAATACTGAATTTATTCTCTGACTGATGATTGGAGGAAACGGAAAGAAATTTTCCACATGCACTGATTCTACTACTTGTATTTTTATTCATTTTTTTTACGTGTTTTTCCGCGGAAGAAATTTAAGACAGAACTATTTTACGAAGCTGTTCTCTGTCGGACTAATCCAGGGGCGGACCGAAAATTGGTCCGGTTGTCATTTTCTTCCGTCTGAAAACAATTTCGACTTTACCTGCTGTAAGTGTGTGATGTTTTCACGGGTGCTGTAATTTAAATGTTAAAATTGTTCAAATAACCTGGAGGACGCGTTCGCTTCCGTCAGATGTGTTCAAAAAGAAGAGGAAATCGTTTTTTGAATGAAGTTTCTCTATGTGGTGTTGAAGCAAAGCGACTTTGTTTCATGTCAGTCGGTAAATTGAAGTCAGCATAAGAATACAGTATGTTAGTTTGTTTTAGTTGAAGTATTACAGGAAAAAATCTACGACCACAAAATGTGCATTCAAGGGATACCGACAAATGCCCAAAATGTAGAGAGCCAGGGGACCTAAGGAAGACCATGATGGATGTAGATGGGAGATCCCACAATCGCACTTGGGACTGGGACAGTCCGCGCTGCCGGGCCCAGCTGGACGAGATCTTCTTCCGTCAGAGCGACTACATCCAAGTCGGCAGCCAGGAACACAAAGACTTCTGGGCCTTTTTTGACCGCTTCCAGAGGTTCAAACTAAAGAAGGACATGTGTGGACCCGATCCGAGCCTTGATGAGGACAGAGACCGGCGCCAAACGGGGTCTTTGGACCTCCCTAAGGAATATGACGCCCGGTACCGCATCAACGTTTCTCTGGTGACCAGAGACATCGAGGAGCGTCTCGGACGATCCCACCCCAACCACAGCAGGCGCGACTCTTCTGGTCTGAACTCTCATGTGATCTCAGACTTTCGTCTCTCCTTGCTGCACTACCTGGATTTCAGCCAGCGGCAAAGCTTTGCCAAGTTGGCCAAGCTGCAGCGCGAGCAGAAGAACCTGCCCATCTTCCAGTATCGAGAGCGCATCGTGGACCTGGTCAGACGCCACCCTGTGGTTGTGGTGGCAGGAGACACCGGATGTGGCAAGTCCACTCAGGTGCCCCAGTATCTCCTCTCAGCTGGGTTCACACAAATAGCCTGCACGCAGCCCCGGCGTATCGCCTGCATCTCCTTGGCCAAGAGGGTCAGCTTTGAGAGTCTCAACCAGTATGGCTCAAAGGTTTGTTTGTTTGTTTGTTTTAAACACCTTTAACACATTTCCCGGAAGTGACGTTTTTGTACCCTAGCATGCGAGACTATAGAGCAGTGGTTCTTAACCTTGTTAGAGGTACCGAACCCAACCAATTCATATGCACGTTCACCGAACCCTTCATTAGTGAAAAATAAAAATATGATTTTTTTTTTTAACAAATTCAAGACATTAAAAAACACTTATTAAAACCAAATAAAAGTAAATAAAATTACATGGCACAAGTATAGGTTTTTAAAATTGTATGATGTACTATCACAGCAGTCACACTGTGACTACTGCGTGAACTACATTTCCCGCAGCACTGATTGGACAAGCAGCAGATGGATCATCTGCACCCAGCGATGGCCCAGCGGGCATGTCATAACTAATTGACATCTTGAGTCAGGTGTGTCTTAACCTCCATGGCAGAAGCTCTGTCGAACTTATTACACTACGGCTTTTTATTGATTTTTTTCCCCCAATGGTTCAATTCGTACTCACCATTCGTAGGTGGTGTAGGTGCATCAAAATAAATAGACTATACTCAAATCCTGCCAGCAGTGTGAAGACTGCACACTCTACC
Source organism: Hippocampus kuda (assembly GCA_901007745.1). Lineage (NCBI taxonomy): Eukaryota > Metazoa > Chordata > Actinopteri > Syngnathiformes > Syngnathidae > Hippocampus > Hippocampus kuda. The sequence continues at coordinate 23,940 of CAAKHF010004784.1, forward strand.
TTTGAGACTTGAAACTAACTGCACGGTACCTATGACTGGTACATCTGTGACTTACTCCCACCTCTGATGGGTGGACAAGAAAGGGCCTCCCAACACGCAGTCGTGTTTCCACAGGTGGGCTATCAGATCCGCTTCGAGACCACGCGCACCACCGCCACCAAGCTCATCTTCCTGACCGAGGGTCTCCTGCTGAGGCAGATCCAGCAGGACAAGACGCTGGAACAGTACCAAGTGCTGATCGTGGACGAGGTTCACGAGCGCCACCTGCACGGCGACTTCCTGCTTGGCGTGCTGCGCTCGCTGTCGGCTGATCGGCCCGCCGACCTGCGGCTCATCCTCATGTCGGCCACCATTAACATCAAGCTTTTCTCCGATTACTTTGGCGGCGCTCCCGTGCTGCAGGTGCCGGGCAGGCTCTTCCCCATACAGGTAAGCCTACGTGCACAAGTTGAACACTTAAGAAAAGGGCTGAACCATTTTGACAAATAATCAAATTTTTTTTCCCTCAACATTGCAATTGTGATTGTTTTTTTTTTCAAGGTCTTCTTCCCATGTATTTAACAAACACAAGTAATAAATCAATCTGCGTGATAATAAACAAACATCAGGTTTATTCTACATAAATGCTCTTATATGTTAGGCAAAAGGCAATGAACCATAATATGATTTTTCAAAATCTAATTTATCTACTTCAATTAGAGTCAAATAACTAAACACTTTGACTTGCAGTCATTTAAGAATTCAGTACGATAACTTCACAAAATGACTCCAAGCATATCTGGCTTAAACATAAAAGTCATAAATTAGATTGCCACAATAATCCAAACAAATCGGCGGCTTTATCACTTCAATTTTTGTGTCATGAAACCAGTATATGTAAACCTGTGGACTGCACATTTTATAAATAAAAAAGTAACATTTTTTAAAAAAATAATCGATTAATCTGTCATTTTGTCAATTAATCAAGGAATCGGCTAAAAAGAACATGATTTAATTTTCATTCTTTTGTTAAAAAAACAGGACATCATTTGAAATTGACAGTGTCAAAAATGCAAAAACAGAAATTTAATATACTGTAGTTTACTTCAGGTTTGGTCCGTAACATGTCAGAAAAGATGCAAGCATTTTGATTCATTGTTTTGTAAAAGCAGACATTTGCAAATGTTTGATTTTAATCCAATACAAAGATAAAGATCTCAAAAGTCCACTTTCGAGAAGGACTCCAGGGTCTGGAGAATACTTTCTGTTTAGAAGCTGAAATTCAAAAATGTTTTTGAACAAGGTCGAATAAGTAATCAATTATCCAAATAATTATCACTTCATTTTTGTAATCAATGAGTTATCGATTAATCAATTAAACAGTGCCCCCTAGCCCCCCAAATAAAAATTGAATGAATACTTCTTTCAGGTGATCTATCAACCCATCCCCCCCGAAGAGCAGGCATCGACTCGCACGGAGAAGCTGGAGCCGCGGCCGTACCTGCGCATTCTGCAGGGCATTGACCAACGCTACCCGCCGGAGGAGCGCGGCGACCTGCTGGTCTTCCTGAGTGGCGTGGCTGAGATCGGTGCCATCCAAGAGGCGTGTCAGGTGTACGCCACGCACACGCGCCGCTGGATTGTGTTGCCGCTGCACAGCACGCTTTCGCTGGCCCAGCAGGACAAGGTACCGACACCATTTTGAACCCACATAATGGACTTATTATCCGTGCCTGACCAGTATGGATTTAGTTCCCCCGACCAATTTAACCAGTTTTTCAAGATACAATCCATTGCTGGCTTTTTTTTCTTTTTTCCCAGCAAAGCAGTCATTAACGATTACCCTTCAGACCCTCCACCACTCAATGCTAGCAGCAAACTTCACAACAACAAGCAGCTGTTTGGCAGATAGTGAGCAGTGCTTGCTTGCTTTATGCTGTCCTTTCTTTTTGACTAAAACCGACTTGTTGTGCAACTTGTACTGTAAAATGAAACATAAAACAAAGACAATTACATTCTATATTAGACTAAACCTTGGGCGGCCAGGTGTTTGAGTGGTTATCCCGTCGACCTCACAGTGCAGAAGTCGTGGGTTCAATCCCGGCTCTGGCCTTCATGTGTGGAGTTTGCATGTTGCTTGAGTGGGTTTTCTCCGGGTATTCCGGTTTCCTCCCATACACCAAAAACATGCATGGCAGGCTGATTGAACACTCTAAATTGTCTCTCGCTGTGAGTGTGAGCATGGACGTTTGTTCGTCTCTGTGTGCCCTGCGGTTGGCTGGCAACCGGTTTAGGGTATTCCCCGTCTACTGCCCGAAGACAGCTGGGATATGCTCCAGCACCCCCCGCGACCCTTGTGAGGATAAAGCGGATTGGAAAATGGATGGATGGATTAGACTAAACCACATAATTTTGCTTTTGCAAAATCCACTAGCTAAATGCTAAAGTACAATGCAAACTGGAGGTTTATCTTACCTTTTAGGGGTTTGAAAAAATTCCCAGTGTATTTATGATGGATGTCAGTTACACACAGATTCTTAGTCATCTTGAGACTAATAAAGGTTTTCTTATCTTAGTATATTTATGTACCTTATGTAATGTATTGCCCCCTGGTGGCCAATGTGCACACAATAGGAGTAGCTCACTGTCCATTGAATTAAAGCATTAAATCGTGATGGTTATTTATTTATGTATGTATGTATGTATGTATGTATGTATGTATGTATGTATGTATGTATGTATGTATGTTATTACTTTTTTCCCCTCCAGTGCCATAATTTAGAGTTCAATTTTTCATGTATTTGGCCTTGTGTTATTGGTGTAGGTGTTTGACATCGCGCCTCCTGGCGTGAGGAAGTGCATCATCTCCACCAACATTGCAGAGACCTCAGTCACCATAGATGGCGTGCGCTTTGTTGTCGACTCAGGTAGGCGGAAGTGGAAAATGTACTCACATTCGAGTAAAAGCAGACTCTGGTCGTAGAAGTACTGATACTCCCAAGTACTCACACTCTGTACTTGAGTAGATCTTTACTTAAAATACTTGTGTAAAAAAAATTCTGGAAAGAGTAGCACTGATTCAACTCCTGTACTTAAATAAATGCAAAAAAAAAAGTACAGACTCTGAAATGTACTTCATCACAAAAATGAACTTTACTGTCAAATACACATGATTCCTGTCATTTTTTTTGTTCATTATTATTGTTGTTTAATTTAAAAATCGTCAGCTTTTAAAAAAGGAAATTATTATTTGTGGGGTTTTTTTTTGCATAGGCAAGGTGAAGGAGATGAGTTTCGACCCCAAAGCCAAGATGCAGCGTCTTCAGGAGTTCTGGATAAGTCGAGCCAGTTCGGAGCAGAGAAAGGGCCGTGCTGGTCGCACGGGCCCTGGCGTGTGCTACCGCCTTTACGCCGAGTCAGACTACGACGCCTTCGCCTCCTACCCTGTGCCTGAAATCCACCGAGTGGCGCTGGACTCCCTGGTTCTGCAGGTGAGCTACATACATATACATATCCCCGACCCCCCACCACCCCCCCCCCCCAAAAAAAACCCCTTTAAAATCAAATAATCTGTAAACCATTAATTTTGAAGGGTAGTGGTATAAGATGAGTTTGAAATGACATTGCAGATCCTTGTTTGTACTAAATTGAATTATAAACTGTACAAAAAAATTTGCAATACCACAGTGGAATTTACAGTATATTTATGATTTGAACTACAGTATTAATATAGTAAATAATACAGGTAATCACTTTTGGGGATGGGTATCAATTATGGCAGGGCTTTTGTGGCCGAACTGTGAATAGGTGGGAGCTCACTGTACTTCCTGTTTCTTCCGAGTGTGGCTGACTATGTTTGTTTTCCCCTGCAGATGAAGAGCATGGGACTCGGAGATCCGCTTTCGTTTGTCTTCATCGATCCTCCGCCAGCAGCCAGCATCCAGACCGCCATTACCTACCTCAAGGAGCAGGGGGCACTGGACCACCAGTGCGAGCTGACCACCATCGGGAGTGTCCTGGCCCAGCTTCCTGTCGACGTTGTAATCGGTAGCGACATCCCTGTTTACAAAAAAAAAAGATGTATATATTACTAACAATGAAAAAAATACGTAATAATTGCTTTTATTAACAATTTAAACTTTAAGTAAATCTTATGGCATCTTAGACCCGGTACAGAATGTATACAGTAAACCCCCATTTTTCCTATTCGCATTTAATCATGGTTGGATTTTAGATTTTGGAGTGTCTGTGACTTGGTAAATAGCAACCTGTAAATATGCGGGTATTCCCGAAAATCAATTTCCTCACAAGGCAAGACAAAAACACCACTTTGTGTGTGTGTTACGTTCCCCCAGGCAAGATGTTGGTGCTGGGCTCCTTGTTCAACCTGGTGGAGCCAGTGCTGACGGTGGCTGCTGCACTCAGCGTGCAGTCGCCATTCCTGCGCAGCTCGCAGCACAACCCCGACTGCACCACCGCCCGCCAGCCGCTGCACTGCAACCAGGGGGACCCCTTCACGCTGCTCAACACCTTCAACGCCTGGGTGCAGGTCAGCAGAGAGATAGATCAGTTGATGGACAAATGTGAAATTTACTGTGAATCTTCTGGTTTCTGCATGCCGTTAGTGTGTTTGAGTGTACCTAATGGAGTGGCCGTAGAATATGTACAGATTTTCACATGGATTAGCGCAGTGTTTCATGCCACTTGGTGGTCCACAGGCATCCCTGTTGACTTTTTCAGTGATGCTGTCTTTTGTTTTCTATGGCCACAGGTGAAGGGTGAGAGAGGCGGTGAGTCCAGGAAGTGGTGCCGTCGGCGAGGCTTGGAGGAGCAGCGTCTCTACGAGATGGTCAACCTCCGCAGACAATTTAAGGTAAGCATCGTGAACAACAATGCCACGAAAATATATTTGCCCTCGTTCAGATTTTTTTCCCCACATTTAAATTTGAGATAATAAGGCCGTTTATTATCGCACAAAGGCAACTTAAGTTAATACAAAATGGTGATAAGGCTTTTGCATCACTGTGGAGGATTTTTTTTCTTCCCCATTCTTCTATCACATAATTGTTTGAACTCAGTCATATTGGAGGGGTTTTGAGCATAAACTACTAGTTTAAGAGCATATCATAGCATCTTAATTGGATTTAAGTCCAACTTTGACATGAGGACTTCAAAATCTTCAGTTATTTAGGGCAATAGGTGGACTTGGTCACGGTGTGTTTGGGTTCATTGTTCTGCCGCATAGTGCCAGACTCTGCTTGAGCTTGAGAGCATGAACTGTTGGCCATACTTGTGCCTGCAGGTTTTTCTGGTGTTTGTCCAGATCCTGAAGGAGTGAAGCAACCCCAGACCATCACACTGCCAGCACCTATGTGGTTGTTGGTGTGACATTCTTTTGATCAAATGTGTCATTTTTACGCCAGATGTAACAAGTCGAAAACCTAAAAAGTTCTACTTTTTTCTCACTAGTCCACAGAAAATATTTCTCCAAAAGTTATCAATTATCAAGATGGGGTTTTTTTGTTTGTTTTTTGCAAATGTGAATCAAGCTTTCATGTTATTTTTGCGCTCTGCATTTGATCTTCGTGTTTTTTTTTTTCTCATTGATGTTGGTTTGATGACCTGAAACATTTAAGTGTGACAAATATGCAAAAAAATCTGAAATCCGGCAAGGGGATAAAATACTTTGTCACTGTACCTACAGGTATACTTTGACATGCCTTTTATGTCACATCTCCTTTTGGCCCACAGGAACTTCTAAGGAGCCACGGCCTGCTGGAGGAGGAGGCCGACGACGACAATCGCGGTGACCGGCAGCAGCGGCGCGAGCATTTGACAGAGAGGAGGAAGCTTCATCAGATGAAGAGAGATCACGAGCAGCAGGAAGGCACTAAACGGAAAGTCCTCAAAATGGAAGAGGGCCAGGAAGGGGAGTTCTCCTCTGGATCCGACACAGAGGAACCAGGACGAGGACGAAGCAGGAAGAAGAAGGCCAAGGACGGAGCTAATGTGGACATCCAGGTAACAGAGCGCCATCTAGGCACAAAAGGCCGTAAGGGCTGTACTCTCCCTTCCTATTGTCATACAAAGTGCACTTATCATTGACTTGCAAACCGTGTAGGTTGTCATTCTCTTTTTTGTTTTCCTACTTTTATCCAGTGTAAGCCTTGAATCCAAATGACATAATCATAGGAGCTCCCTCCATGATACTTGCTTTGTGAAGTGCCATCTGCATTATGTTTAATAGCATACTGATGGGTTGCCAGGTTTGCGCGAACTACACAAAAAGTAAAAAAAATCAAATTCAATAACAAAATAAAATTCACATTTTCACCTTTTTGTAATTAAAAAGGCAAGTCAATTCGTTCTCAAATTTTACTCAAGCTAGTCCTAAATTTGGCGAGTCATGTGACTCACGACGCCCACCTCCGGTAGATTCATGCTTGGAAGAGGTACAAATAACAAAAGAGATTGCTGTGTAAAGTCCAGATATCATTTGTTGGCGGTTCCTCCAACAGGAAGTGAAATTCAAGCTGCGCCACAACATGTCGGCGCTGCAGGACGCCGTCAACGCCAGCCAGGATTTGTCATCCCGCCAGCAAGCTCTCCTCAAGCTTCTTCTGTGCCGGGGTCTCTACCCTCAGCTGGCTCTGCCCGACGAGCACAACGGCACCCGCAAGGACACTGAGCAGGTTGAGATCCGCCATCGCACCGCTATCCTGTTGATGAGTTGTCTTTTTTGATGCCGTTTGACCGTTACCCTCAGGTGTTCCATACGAAGAATAAGCAGGGAATCGTCATCCATCCCACCAGCGTGTTTGCCAGTGACCCGGAGGTGTTGCATGTGCGGGATGACGCCCGGGATACGGGTAAGCCTCCCAAACAAACTCGGATGTGGAACAGGTCCGCACACCCTTATGAGATGTTTTGAATAGGACTGGACAATTCCTCAGATTCAAATCAAAATCGCAATGTAGGAGAATGTACTTTTCATGTTGTATGGGCTGCAATTTGGAAAAAAAACAAAACCTCGGCCTCATTTTCAGTCAGTAAGTAGGCTTTATTTTAATTTATTTAATTAGTGCCTTGATAAGTTCAGAAGTTCAAGAACTGCAGTGGTCATGTTGGACGTTTGAAAGACTGCATGACAAGGTATTTAGTAAGTTCACAACTCGAATTAAAGTAGGTGAATAAATAGTCTTTTTGTATTCATTCATGATTCATTCGCCTTTATTTTAACTTAAGCCGAACCTACTGGACCAAAACATTTTTGTATCATAAATCTGTAATTTGTTAATTGTAATACAGATTCATTTATGCTTGTGTTTTTTTTTTTATACACAGAAAGAGGACCTTAAAAAAATTATTAATGCTAAATTGCAATTGAAATATTGGGGGGGGTCGCAATTAGAATTGTTTTCAAAATTCTTCAACCGTAGTTTCATAATACGACACTGTTTCATATTCTGTTGTTTTCAAAATAAGGGATGATGAGGATGGATGTCACAAATGTTGTGTTGTCTGTTTGTGGGCCCCGACAAAAAAGGACGAGACAGCAGCAAACATCAGCTGCTGGCCTTCGTCACCTTGCTCGAGACCAACAGACCATATTTGTCCAACTGTGTGCGCGTTCCTGCACTGCAGGTGAGTTCTCACTGTCACCAGAAATGACCTGCACAAAAAGATTCAACTGTTGCTTTCGATAATAACATAAAATTATAAAATAAACATAATGACCACGTGTACCTCTCAATGCCGAAGCAATTAAAAAGTGACAATAGTGAATCTATAATTATTAGAGAAAAAAGTATTTTGTCTGGATACAAATTTGTAATCTGCCGAAAATGAAATTGGATTTTTCCAAGTGATAGGTCCATATTTTAACATTAATATCAAGCACAGTATTTTAACAAATCGGATAAAACCTTTCTGGCCCTTAATTTGTTTTCTTCTTCGTGTTAAAGTGGAACCCTGCATACAGTATTCACGCTTTGGAATTTGCCAATTGCCATATTCACAGATGTATATATTTTTTGGTTCTTCATGCAAATCTCTGCTTTTGGACATTTTTTAATCTGATCCACCATGTCTCCTTTTTTTTTTCTTTACTGACCCCCTGCTTTTTTGTGCCTTTTTTTTTTTCATAGCCGTTATAAGGCGCGTCAATTCGCAGATTTTCATTAAGTGCAGTCAGACTCGGCCCCTGTCAGGGAGTCAACTGTATATACTTTAACAAAAAACATTTCAGAATTTGTTTTGTAATGTGTGTTGTAAAATGACGAATCATGCAGCGGGTCACACAGACTCATTCGTGTCTCGGTAAGCGAGAGCTGGTACACCAAAGAAACAAACGTAACAGAAGAAAATACACTCAAACAAATTGGAGTAGTGATGTAGAATGTAGAGCACAGGTGTCAAACCCAAGGCCCGGGGCCAGATGTGGTCCGCCACATCATTTTATGTGGCCCGCGAAAGCAAATCAAAGATGACAACTTCCACAATGCTTGCTAAAATCTGTACCAACAGTTTAAATTTCTATATGTAATAAATCAGTGACATATCGAAAAACGTTTTCTTGTTACTAAACTCCTCATTACAGTTACTTAAACAATAATTGAATAAAACGTTATTCTTGACTTCTTTATATGGTTTCAGTCATAACGGCCCTCCCAGGGAAACGGTAATTATAACGTGGCCCTCGACAAAAATGAGTTTGACACCCCGGATATAAAGTATTACATTTTGGGAACATTTTGGTCATCATGTCAAAATTCTGTCAACAGGCTCTGCTGTTGGTGGCCAACTCTCTGGACAGCAACGCTGATTGCTCCCGTCTGGTGGTGGACGGTTGGTTGGAGCTGCAGTTGAAGGTACCCGAGGAAGCCCTCAAGGCGCTCTCCACGGCGCTCAGCCTACGGGCCGAGTGGGAGCGCCTCCTGCAGGCCCAACTGGGGCAGAGTCCCGCAACCGAGGGGTCCCGGAAGTCCATGCTGAAGCTAAGCGAGCGCCTGGTCCGCTTCTTGCTTTACACCGAGGTACTCGAATCTCTGCAAATGTGTCTATGCTCATACCTTTTTCCATTTTGACACAATGCTTCCTGTGTTGTCGTCTTCAGATCAACTACACCCTGCAGCGCCTCTCTGCCCTCCACACTCAGAACCTGTATGTCGGACCCCAGGCTGAGTCTGAACTTTCCCTTGGCGCCGGTGCCGGTCTCCCACCGCTTTTTCTCGGCACGGAAGCCAAGCCGGACCCTATCAAGGGAGGACTGCGCGTCAGCAACTTCTTCACCTACAATTGTCTGACCGTAAGTAATGTATTGTGTTCCCTTTCACACCGACATCCCGCCAAATTGCCGTATCAGAGCTGGAACAAAACATCTGCCCGATTAATTTTTCATTCATTCATTTTGACAGAAGTGGATCTCTGCTGAATTCTGGTGTTAATTAACACAAATCAACATTTATTTTACTCGTGTATGTCAGAGGTTCGAGTGTACGCAATAAAGAGAGCAAATAGAAACCAAAATTATTATTTTTTTCCACTGGTGGTCAGGATTCCCGGGACTTGTACAGCGATTGCCTGCGTACTTTCTGGAACTGTCCCAACTGCGACCTCTACATGCCTCTGACACCTCTCGAGCGTATGCAGCACGAGACCACCTGCAGGCCAGCAGGGGAACAACAGGAACAGGATGAAGGTGGGCGGACTCGAATGAGCCACTTGCTTGTTTCCATTCAAAACGAACACATTCGCACTATACCAACGTGTGCGCACGTGCAAGCTTTAATATATGATACATTCGTACGGTGTATGATGTGCATGAGTATCTGCTAGTAGTGAAAGTAATAAATTGTTAATAAATGCTCTTGTATACCTGACAAATGTACTTAGCTACACTAAAGAAAACAAAGTATTTGTACTTCATGACTCATCGCTGGTATCTGGTGTGTTAGAATCTGATGAACAAGCTTTGGTCTCAACTGAGTATGCATTAGTGTCAGGGGTGTTAGTATCTCGTGCGCATTGACATCCAGTGGGCATACATTACTATCTTGTGCGCACTCGGCATGGATCGATTACCAATTTGGCGGTTTACCTTGGTTTTGAAATGTCAACATTTCAATAATCGAGAATATTGCCTGTCACCGATCATTTTTATGGAAGGAACTTCGAAGTAGGGCACGTTATGATATTGGCTGCTTCCAGAGTTGAGTAAACAAGCCGCCTCTTTGAACCTAATTGGAGCCAGTCATACTTTTTTTTTCTCTCCTTCTCGGCAAGCAGAGAGGGGAGGGATGAGCAATTACGCAGAACGGATGAGGAAAGGAAACAAAAAGAGACATTACAAACGCCGATGCCTTTTTTTTTTCCCTCTGGTGATAAATCTGTATTGCGCGATAAATAAATAAAGAATGATTCCGGCTGGTGCGAGTTAACGTGAGTCGTCCACAAGTGATGGGGCAGTTTGGCTTAGAAGAATTAACAAATGTTAACATGTATCTTTTATGAATTAGCATGATCTGTGTTTCTTCATATTCCTTCATATTCATATTCTTTTGTTGAAAAAGAAAATAGATTGTGTTAAATGCGCAAAAAAAAAGCTTTTTTATTTACCCAAAGATTTTTTTTAAAAAGGACATTTTAGAGTGGCGGCACGGTGGGCGACTGGTGAGCACATTGGTCTCACAGTGCACAGGTGCAGGGTTCAATTCCGGCTCCCGCCTTCCTGTGTGAAGTTTGCATGTTCTTCCCATGCCTGTGTGGATGGGTTTTCTCCGGGTACTCGGGTTTCCTCCTACATTCCAAAAAGTGCTTGGCAGGTTACTTAAACACTCAAAATTGTCCTTCGAAGTGACTGTGAGCGTGAATGGTTGTTTGTGCAAGTTTGCCCTGCGATTGGCTGGCAACCAGTTCAGGGTGTCCCCAGCTTACTGCCCGAATACAGCTGGGATAGGCTCCAGCACGCCCGCGACCCTCGTGAGGGTAAGCGGACTAGAAAATGGATGGATGGACTCCTTTGGGCATGTTCAAGTTGTAAATTTAATACCGTGATCCTGCGATACTTTTGCTCACGGTTGTCATACCGTCAGATTCTAATATCGACCCATGCCTGGTGTGCACACACAAGTATCTGCTGTGTTGCTACCTGGCGCTCACACGTTAGTATTTGATGCGCATGTATTAGTATCTGGTACGTTAATATTTATCAATCAATCAATCTTTATTTGGAGAGTACTTTTCATACATGACCACGAACTCAAAAAGTGCTTCGCATTTTCATTGCTTCATACTAGTTTCCGATACATATACATTCCTATCTGACGCCCACCAATCATATCCGGCGTGCGCATCGTAGTATCTTGTGCTCACGCATTAGCATCTGGTTTGTTTGTATTTGATGTGCAGGCACAAGTTAGTATCCTGTGCAAACACGTCAGTGTCCAGTGAACAGGCGATATCCAGCACACATGCATTGTTCTCCATTGAGCATGTGTTATTGTCCATTGCGTTCGCTTTAGAATCCAGTGTGCACAAGATACTTTTTTTTTTTTTTTTTTAATGTCTTTTTAGGGCTCTGCGTTAAATTTTTTTTACCCTCTCTCTTAGGGACAGATGTCGTAAAGTCAAGTTCGTCCTGCTCCACTCTGTGCCGAGTCTACCACTGCGATGTTTGTGACCAAGACTTGACGCTCACATCCACGGAGATCCTCAAGCACAAAAGGCAACACATGTTCTCTGCTAAGTAACTCATTCGGCATACCGCTTCGCTGCAAAAAAGCGATCGCGGTCTCATCGAGGCGAAGTAATGAACTTCAAGCAAGAGAAGGAACCTTTAAAATATAGAGTGAGGGTTTAATAAGGATACAAACCCACGATATGTAACACCTCAAAGCAGCACATTGGCACAAAGTCAGAAGTAAGACAGTACGGAAGATAAAAACCTGCCTGAAGGGGAAACAAAAAAAAAAAGAAGAATCAGAATAAATATCGCAATAAATAAAGAATAAAACAGATCATATCTCATCACTTACTTTTGAAACTCAGAATCATAATTAAAAACATTTGGAAATATGCACATTGGCAGAAAAGAAATAAGGTCAACAGTACTGAATACAGAGTTACTCGGGTAAATTATAAGGTATTGATTACTCAAATCAAAAGGCACATTTATTAAGATGTAATAACGGGCGGAGGGCCTGTGAGAGTGTGCTGACAGGAACGCCATCTGCGGGTGTGAAGCGGAAGTAACAAACGTGTGTACGTGGATGTGTGAGTGCACAATGGCTTCTTTTTACGGCTTTGGTCCATCTGCGTCAGCCAGTGGACGTGAATGTGAATGTGCATGTATTTGCGGGCAAGGTTGGGGAATGGCAGTTTAGCTTACTGGAGCAACTTATTTGTGATTTTGTTGTTGGTTCATTCGAAAAGTGGCGCAGGATCAACTGTGTCATGTAGTTGTGTTACATTTTGGTGGTGGGGGGGGGGGCGCTTTCCAGAACCATCCCGCAGCGCAGTTTTCATTTTCAAGACTTTGCTGCTGCAAAGGAGATTACAATAAGAAAAACAAATGCACAATGACTATGTTGACGTGACTGATTTGTACGTAAATTTTATGAACATTGATGCCAATTTTCAGGCTTAGGGGCTCCCTGTTGTGTGCATGAGACTGGGGTTCTTCAGCTTTTTTTGGCTTCCAGGGGAGACATTTTCCCCAGGACCTTCCTCATAATCCTTCCACAAATTTAAGATAAGGCGTGTTAAAAGTTGCCTGTTTTCTCCCTAAAATTAAACCTGTCACAAAAATGTCACACAGCTACAGGGCACCGCAACTTTAAACCTTTCCCAGTCTCTGTTGACGAACCGGAGCAGTTTTTGCATCGGGTGGAATCGTGAGTGGAACGAGTAACATGAAGATGCATCTTGTTGTAGTCGAGCTCTTTCAGAAGTCTGCATTCTGAATCGTGTCTGCCGGTTAATACGTCCTAAAAAATGTATTAGGGTCCAGTGAATTTCGCCAACGGCAGCAAGAAAAAAAATGAACCCCCTCCAAAAAAATAAAAAATAAAACATGAGGGGGAGCGGGATTTTCAAGTAGCCGCAATTTGCTGCTCACCGGGCCATTTTATTAGATACGCCTTTAAAATCAAATCCAATATGAAATGCAAGCATCATGTTTATTATCGTTGCAATAGTCGTTGGTTAGAGCAGCGATTCCCAACCACAGTGTAGCATGGCAAATCACCAGGTGTAGCAATTTCAATTCATTGGTCCAAAAAGGTATATTTATTCTACAAATAAAATATTGTTTGTTCATCTCTCTATGCTCTTGACGTATAGTGACAGGCAGAACCGCTTCATGCTCTTCCGCTCGATAGCATTAGGTCCAATTAACCCGCGTATCAACTCGATGCCATTCACAGACTAGAATAATAGCTTTCTGTTCAAATCTCTATCTCACACTGCATCAGTAAATGTGTGATTGATTGTGAGAGGAGGTCATCGTTATAGTCACGGTTTGGCATTCGACAATTGATCATTTGACGGGGACCGATCTTCCCTTATTTGAGCAATAAAAGGATAAAAGGAAGTTTGGCGCCATCTTAAAGAATCTTGGTGCCCCCAAAAAAAACATGTTGAAATGAATTGAGGAGCCGCATTTGGACTACAGTAACATTTTATCTTGGTGCCAAGAATCTGTGTTTAAGATAAGAAAACCTTTATTGTCTCACAATGGAGAAATTTCTTTAGGTGAATTGGAGAATTTCATTGAGACAAAATTCGTACTTTGTCCACGTGTTACTGTTTATCTTCAAGGAAATTTTCAAGCTTATTCATGCAGCATAAGTTACTGGCGGATTTTTGCTATTTGCGGCAGGGCTCGGTCCCTCTTTGCCGTGAATCGCAGTGGAACACCAGGAATACATTTTTGTGCCGTTTTTGTTTCATGGTGTACAATGAGATTTTTGTGCCGTGGCTCAATAAAGGTTGGGAAGCACTGTTTTATAGAGCTCTAGCACTTGATCTCATTGGATTTTGTGGGCGTGGCTAATGTTGCAGCCTCTTCTTATTGGTCACAATAACACATAACAGTAGTCTGTTACCACACTTCTCCTTACGTGATGTACAAAAATAATCTTTAAATACATTGTTCATTGCACTTTTTCTTTTGTTTTTGTTTTTTTTTTATATATATATTTTGGGTGGAGGCATTGACACGTCTACAGATTAAGTTAGTTGGGTTTCTTTGGGGCGGGGTGGCGAGGATGCAAAAGTGTTTGAACACGTGTTCCTTCTCGTCGTTACAGCTGGTGGTTGTCATTGCAGTCCCTTCCCCACATCATGCATTTGTCGACATTTTCTCCAAAGCTCGCTCTCTTATATTTATTTTATTTTTTTCCACCGTGAGGTAAATTTGGAGGAGTTAAAGAACAACATGTCTCAGTACTACACAGGCTAACACCAAATCCCTGGAGGACCCCCTCTGAGTTGGTGTGTGTCAATTGGGTGACGGGGGGATTCATTGTCACATTTAATAAAATATACAAACACTCCCCTACTTATGAACATGTTGGACATATGCACACTTTCATGTTAATTAATTTTTTTAATACTTTTGCAAGTCAGAATTTTGAGTTGCGCATCTGCAGTGTAATAGCACAAGCGAGACCTCAGTGCTACCAGTGTATTTATGAGGAGATGTGAAAGGAAACACGATGCAAACTTCTTTCCTTGGCTAATTTCTTCAGACTATTGCCATTGAACTGACTGGCAAAGCGTTTGATGACAAAGAGTAGAGAGTTAACAATCCTCTCCCCAGTTGTCCAGTTAAGACCATTTTGTCAGCTTTTTCTCTATTCAGGGTTTTTGGGATTTCGTTTTGGCCTCGGTTTTCCTGACTTTCTGTCCTCCGAGATCAAATCGTGGTATCTTGTTGCCAAGAAACAATGTTGAAGTGAATTTAAGAGTTTCGCTTTGGCTGCCGTGTGATACACCTTTGCAATTATAAACCTTTTTAGACTATTAATTACTTGCAGACTTTCGCTAATTTGCCTCAGGGCTTGGCTGTGTTCAACTAAACAAGGCCAGATTTCACACTGAGGACAAGGTCATCATTATTGCAGAAGCTATACTTTTTTTTGTGACATTTTCATTTGGCAGTGTGCCGTGAGATTTTTGTAGTACAAAATGTGTAGTGTTGAAAAACATCGGGCTACTGAAACTGCATTGCCCTAATGCATGGAAATAATATGTCGTGACAATTAAAAAAGCCAAAATTATGAGATAGGAACAGCCACGTGTCACTTGTACATGAGTCGGGGAGTATCTGTTAAAAAAACAAAACAAAACAAAAAAAAAACAGTGTACACTTCACCCACTCTCATCCTTGGGTTAAGTCTCGGGTCACCAACTGGACGTCGGCACAATCCACAATGAAAGGCTCCGTGAAAGCTGGTCTGAATGCGATGCGCCCCCCACACTCCTCTCCCTAGTCCAAGAAGGCCCCCCGGGTTAGAAAGAGAAAGAGCGGAATGCTGTGGGGGGCTTGGGAGGGTCACGTCGAAGCCCACGTAAAGGGGACCCCACATCGCTTCCCACCCGAGCCTGGTCTCATCGGACCGCCTTGTGCTTTCCCCCACAGCAGCCACACCGCTCGCCGCAACGCAGGCAGGCGCGCAAAGGCAGGTAGCAGCACATGCAGGGCACGAAGAGCGACAGGGCCACGAGAGCCAGCCAGCGGGCACAACACAGCGGGTGCGGGTGACCTCCCATGGAGTCGTCGCACGAACATGGCTCCCAGAACTCGCCCTCGGAGTCCGACATGCAGTGGTAGAGTAGGCTCTCGGCGCACCACACGCAGGTCCACTGGCGCAGGCAGTGCAGGGCCGGGTCTGGGGCGTCCCTGCAACGGCCCCGGCCGTTCTCCGAGGCGCTGAACACAGAACGGCAGTACACGCAGCGGGATGAGCATGACGACGACGCCTGCGGGCACGGGCTATCGTCATCGGGAGAGATGGCGCCCGGGTCCCCGCAGGCCCCGCCGCCCCGTTTACGAGTCCGTGAGCGGGGCGTGGCCAGGGAGGTGTGTATGCAGCAGGGCGAGGGAGAGCCTTTGCCGGGCTCCTGGGGGGAGCCGGCCCCTGAGGACACGCCGGACACAGCGTTAGGGATGGACATGCCGGTGGGCGAGGACGAGGACAGCCGCTGGGCCGCCTTACTGTCCAGACTCACTGTGACCTCGCAGCCCCCCGTGCCCATCCCGGACATCTCCTTCTCGAAGCGGACCACGCACAGCTCGGACTTGTCCTGCAGGCTCCCCCCGCTACCTACAACAACGCCTCCGGTCAGCCCCCCAACCATAGTCCTGGTGGCCCCCGCTCGTCGATAGTCTTCATATCCTCTGGACCCCCACAGGTCCTTGCAAGGATCCACACTGTGCAGGTCCCCCTCCTCCAGCAGGGAAATGGTGGGCGACAGAGGGGACAGTGGCGACGAGGCCGGTGGGCCCGTGGGAGGAGACGGTGGGGCTGGAGGCGGAGGCGGCGCCGATGGGGGAGTCAAGGCGCCGGTCATTTGCGAGAGCTGGTGTTGTCCCGGCCTGGCGTGGATCTGCAGAGAAGGTGTAGAGTTGCAGAGTCAGGAAGAGAACAGTCCACTGCTGCCGGGTTTCATATCACATCTCAAATGGCATTAAATTTCACTTGAGTAGATGTCACTTTCATTTTCATTTCACTTCCTGCGCGACCACGACAAACGCAGCACTTTCAGGTGTAGAGTTACCTCACTTAGACCTAATGCCCTTCGCATGCCCACTACCTCCCAAGCATTACAGATCAGGTCAGTCCTTAGTGTTCTGATTTTTACACCCTTTTTTGAGCACCGTTGGCTGCCTAGACCAGGGCTCTACAGAACCTTTAGATCCTGTGAGAAATTTCAAGGACGCCCTTAAATCCTCATGCCAGTTGAACATAACTACCCCCCTAGTCCTGGCCCGTTAAATCGGAATGAATGTTGAATTCAAGATTTACTCATTCTTGCATCCTGATTTCCGCCGGCCTAGAACCCCCCCCCAACCCCCACCCCTTCTCCAGAAACCCATCAGATCAGCATTCACACTTGCGAACGGAGCTTAACTGAGCTGGACCACTTGGTGGAAACATTTGAGAACCCAACACTCAAAGCTCTCTGTACTACCTGGGCAGGTGTCTGTGTGGTAACGCCAGATGTAAAAGCGAACTCGTCTGTCCGCACGAAGCAGGTGGAGGATGACTCGCTGGTCACAATGGTGATGGGTTTGGGTAACATTTCCTTCCTGCTGTTGGACGACGACTCGCTGCCTGTATGGGACTGGCAGAGGTCGCACATCATCCCGTGATTCAACACTCTTCAAAATTTGGGGGGTGGGAGGTCCTTTAGCTTGTCACTGGGGATGGTACCCTGAAATGTTTTCCCTTTGAATTTTGGGGGGATAGTACATATACCGGCTACATTTACCTTGGAGTCTACAAGTGCACAATAAAATAAAAAGTACCTTAGTGCACCGTTATTTCATTGTAGAGAACCAATATGCTGTCCCTTGGTTGCTTCTTTTGTACCTTTGACAGTTACAGTTCGGCAACATACCCGGAACTTTTTTGGATGAGGAAAACATACAAACTGTTACCTCCGAGCCTAACATTTAGACCAAATGGTACCTAGCGTAGTTTTACCAGGGTTAGTGTCTTGTCCTTCGGGTGGTACTCTCAAGAGGTTTTATTCACTTTACCAGTTCAAGAGCCTTTCTGTACCATTTTTGATTCTGGAAAAAAAGTACAAACAGCTGAAACCCACGGGAGTACAGGAGCATAGTCATAGACTCTAACTTAAAATGGCCATCTTGATTTCATGGACTCAGGGTCTAATTCTGTCCCTGACTGACTTCCTTAAAATGCTCTACTGTAGACTTTTACATTTTGGAAACAACTGGACCCTTCTGGACCTGGAAGAGGTACAAACCTTGGAGTTCTAATAAGATCATTTGTCTAGCTGCACCAGACCTAAGCTGTCTTGTCTCTGGAGTGGTGCCCTCAAAGTTTCATGTCGCCTTGACTTGACATGACAGTTTGGGAAATTACCGGTGCCTTTATGGACCTGGAAATGGTCCAAACTCCGAGACCACTAAGGGACAGGAACATAAATTGGAGAGAGTTATGCCTTTATATATGAGGTCGGGATCCAATCCTGTACCAGATTGAACTTCAAACATTCTGCTTTTACCCCCTTAACTTATACAGTTTGGGAACCTACCTGTGCCTTTCTAAACCAGGTACAAAACACTGCATGGTGAAGATCCAGGCGTATTGTGTTTTGTACCTAGGATTGAAGCCTTTGATGTTCGACTATTTCCCCTTGGTTGTACAGAACATACCTGTACACTTTTGGACCTAGAAAAGGTCCGAACAGTTAACTTGGAGTCCAGTACTGTTACATCCGCATAGACCATATCTTAAAATGACTTCCCCTATTTCCTATGGAGTTGGGGTCCAGTCCTGTCCCTGGTTTGCTCCCTTTGAGGGTTATCATTTCGCACTGTTTGGGTAGACACTTGTTTTCACTTATGAAGTCGGAATCGGTACGTAACGTTATAACAGGATTCCATGTAGATAAATTAGCATAGACGGTACCTTAAAATTGATTTGGTGAAGCGCCATTTAACAGGATACAAAACTGTCCTTGGTTTTTTACCTTCAAAGGTTCTACTTTTGCACTCTTGACTTGTAAAATTGATGATATCCCTCTACGAGCATGCATCACCATGGACTGTACCTTACTGTGGACTTGAGGGCCACTCATAGTTTGTAGGGTCCAAACCTGTTTTAGGGTTGCTACCTCCACCTGTTCTACTTATGCACAGTTTTTGTAGTTCAACTCTTCCCAACAAACAGATTTGTTGGGGTGGTACCATTAAAATTGTTCTGCTTGTGTACCCTTGATTTTTGGCACTTTGGGAACATCCCTGGACTCCAAAATGGATTATGTTTGTGCCCATTTCATGGGGTCCTCGCTAAACCTACCTCCTAGTATTTTACCTTTTCGGAACATACACAAGTACCATATAGGTAAACTGGGAGCTATGGTGTACAAAGGACCTAAAGGACACGAATGGATTTCTCTTTGGAACTGGAGCCAAAAAACATTTGGATACTTACAGCTTGTCCATCGTCCTCGGTGTCCGCCTCCTCTGGCGTGGATGACGAGGGCGAGTCCGAGCCTGAAATTTATCAGAGGAGAGATGTTTCAAGTGGTCGCCCGCCCCCCCTTGCTGCGAATTGTATTCTTTTGCTATTTATTTATTTTTTAAATACTGGGGACTACACTCTGGCTTGACGGGGTGCACGCCCACCTCGGTCTAGCTTGTCGATGACTGCCTGCAAACCCTTCTCGAAGGAGATGGCATCTGCAGGACTCTGGAAGGTCAGGCCGAACTTGCGCTCGTCCACCCGCCAGTGATGAAAGATGGGATTCACCTTGTTGTAGACCAGGCCCTTTTGCACAGCACACTCCAGCACCGGCTAAACAAACACACACACACACACACACACACATGTCAAAACATGTCTGTGAGTAGATTCTCATTCATCCAGGTCAGTGTCATTCACAAAAGTTAAATGGAGGCCAGAGAAAACTCTCACCCGCCGCATTGAAATAACCGCCAACCTGGCTCCTGATGTCACTCACTAGGCGACACCCCTTTAAGGCACGTACGTATCCAACACACATACAGTACTACGGTATGTATGGTAGTTATATTTTTTAAAACCAGTTTATTTCTTGACATTCTCTGATGTTTTTGGAGAATACAATGCTATTTTTCTGATGCAACAAGAAGAATTGTGCTTTTTGAGGGGCTTGATCGGATTGATGACATTTCTATGGGAAAATGTGTTTGCGAAGCTCACGGAATGAATTACTGTAAACCCATTTTCCTCCATTGAAACCTCTTTGCAAAAAGATATTACAACCCCACGCCGAATAAACTCAATCATCATTTGTGCTCACCGCTCGGTCCCGCAGCCTCTCCCCGCGGATGACGTACTCTCTCTGCTTGTGGCTTCGCCCCTTGCATATGACCACGTGACTGAGGCCGCCCCCGCCAAGCGGCACCCAGCCGCCGCTAGAGTCGTCACGTGTCATCACCACGGCACGAACACGTACGCTGGAGAAGGCAGGACAAGACAATGTGAGAGTGCGACTATGGCCTTGGGAGTGAAACGAGTCCTTGAATATGTTGATTTAAAAACAAAACACACAAGGAGTTCTTCTGCCTTGTTTAACCATTTACAGTATTTGGTGTGCAAAGTCGGGAAGACAAGACAAGTCAAGTAAGCCCCAAAGACAATGCTCATGCGATGAATGACGGTAACCAACATGCAGCAAAGGCCAACTTCAAAATAAAAGCATAAGAACTCATACATGAACGTCAATCAATTCCTGGGCAGACTTTTTTTTTTAAGTTGGCCTTCGGAGCGCGTGGTTGCTGCTAGCCTGAGCCCATTCGGTATTTACTGACAACCCATGCAGTTTCTACCATTATCCAACACAAAATCATCCCAAAATCATGCTCAATCGCTAATTAAGGATGCTAAAAAATGCTAATTAGTTAGCTGTCATTGTATAATATGCCGACTATTGTCGGCGAGAGTGGCTCGTAGCAAGGAGCCAGTGGCCAGTTTAGCCTCGCAACAGCCGCTGCATTAATACTGTAGATGAAAATGAACAGTTCCATGCTAACAGCCTGAAGGTTGCAGTTCCACCAATCCATTTTCAACAATCCACCAGGCTGAACCAAAATCTGCTATTTTAGCTGGCAAAAGCGCTACACTGGTTCTGATGTTGCTGCGCACCAGAGCCACAAAAATCTCACCTACACATGTTTCTAGACTACAAAATACAGTAGTTTGCTCTTCACAATTTTAAATTTCAGGTAAAAGATTTCTGATTATCTCAAAAAGAAACCAACCGGTCATTCATGATTCTGTGAAAATTTCTCTTGTGTATTCATAATTGTTCTTTAATCGAGCAAAATTGTATTGAATTAAATTACTCGATTATTCGATAGAATTTTCAGTAGGACACTAAATATTCAATAGCTGCAGCCCAACATGGATGTTTTCGGAATCACTTCCTACCTATCCACTATATTACCTGTCGCGCCCTATAATGTAATATTGTGAGTCTGCCATTTTTATTGCCATTTGTAGGGGTCGTTAGTGGTAAGGTGCATAAGTACTGCACTGTATTAAGTGCACAAGTACTGATTTAACTTCTGCACTTAACTCATTCAGTACCAGCCAATTCTGGACCAAGTCTGAAAAGACGTTTAAAAACGTCTTTGGGAGTGAGTGAGTTAAGTAAAAGTAAAAACGTTCATTCTCTGAAATGTATTGAAGTACTGTGCCAAATTCAAAATGTCCGCTATACCCACGAAGTAACCATCTTATTTTGACTTGGTAATGAGTTTAAAGTATGAATATCTGTTTGCAAAAGTAAAAAGTCATAACAGTCAAGTACATCCATCCATCCATCCATTTTCTAATGCGCTTATCCTCACGAGTCTCGCGGGCGTGCTGTAGCCTTCGTGCAGCACCTCTGCACTGTGAGGCGGACATGCTAACCAGTTGGCCAGCGCACCGCCCAGTAAAGTACAGATTCCTGAAAATTCTACTTTGGT
Source organism: Hippocampus kuda (assembly GCA_901007745.1). NCBI lineage: Eukaryota > Metazoa > Chordata > Actinopteri > Syngnathiformes > Syngnathidae > Hippocampus > Hippocampus kuda. Next base: position 45,631 of record CAAKHF010004784.1, read on the forward strand.
ACAGTCACTATTTGGACTTTGTTGTACGCGCAATCTGTTGTCCTTCTCTTGGTCACCTCGGGCAGTATGAGACAGACAAATGTATTTGTGGACTTGAGATGGCTCAACTCCTGTAGCTTTTCAGTACGTTGCCAATATTACTGTATTGGCCCGAATATAAAATGGTGTTTTTTGCATTTTTTGCATTAAAATAAAACTGAAAAAGTGGTGGTCGTCTTCTATTCGGGGTCTAGACATTACACCCATTCACGATGCTAGATGGCGCCAGATATCATTGAAGCGAAAGCTGAACTTGACTCCCCAGGCCAAAGTGAACCCCTGTCATGAAGAATAAAAATAAAAATAGTGGTAGCACGAAGAAGAAAAATAAAAAATAGCGCTAAGAAAGAAAAGAAGAAAATAATAGAAGAGATATCAGAAAATGGAGAAAGGTAGCGACAATCTGGAGAAAAGTGGGTCGAAGATCGGCCAGGTTAACTGGCAGCTGAGGAGAAGTTATGATGTCATTTACATTTCAAAAACCAGAAGCCATTCATTTACGAATGTAATTGCACTTTAGTTTACATATTTAAATGTTCAGATATTAAGATTTGAATGAGGCAAAATAACATGCTTTTTCCCCTCAAATATATTGTTATAATCATTTGTTTCAGATGTACTGTAATTATTTTCTGTATAAAAATTAATTTGGTGTTCAAAAAGTCCTTTTTCAAACTTGAGTCTTGAAAAAGGGGGTTGTCTTTTAATCAGGGCCGTCTTATATTCGGGCCAATACGGTAGTTTTTCTTTGCAGAGGATAAAAAGTATGTGATTGAGTGCTATTATGTTGCTTGTCTGCATGTGTTGCCACACCATTTGTGTTCACATTTGTTGAAAAGTTTGGAACTAGTTTTGTAAGATGCCAGTGTTGTTCGTCTGCCTGTGGCTGTTTTCATTCTTCAATTTGAAATGCTCTCTTCGCAACAAGCATCAGTTTATCAAAACAAAAAAGGCTTCAAGCTGTTTAATGTCCCTCCCAGTTGAAGTTACTGTCAAACTGAACATTTAACAAAGACAATTACACCTTGCATATTTAAAACAACCACAAAGCTTTGCCTTTCTTTCCCTAAAAGCCGTTTAGCTTAATGCGAGCAAACAATGCAAACTCCAAAGACAAGCGAACAAATAGCATCAGTGTTGTGCCATATTATAATCCCTTAATTAACAAATATTTGGCCATAACCAGTGGAGCAACACAAAGACAATTTAACACATCTCCCAGGAGTATATTCTTTATCCTCTGTGAAGAATGACTAATACAGCTTAATGACGAGTTCTGACCAGCCAATGAATATCCATATGGGGACACCAAAAGGAGCACCACAATGTCTCCAGAATTAAGTAGAAAATGTTTCTCTAGATTAGATTCATGTCATTCATGTTATAATAAAGTACAATATTATAGAGCAACAATGTCCTTATTCAAAAATGACATTTGGAAAAATGTACTTTTTTTTTGGTAGGCTGACGCATTTATGGCATTTCCATTTATTGTATTTCAATTGCTACGCCGTAGTGACCACAAAAAATTTGAGTGAACTATGTGGTCCACTATACATTGTTAAATAATGTAATAATAATAATAAAAATGTAAAGTGATGTATGTATGTAAAAAACTCAAGATTTCGATAACATTTGAAGTTGAAGAATTCGATTAAATGTTTTAAACTTTGTTGAAAAAAAAATTGTCTTTTTTGCATTTCACAAAAAAGAAATGGTTCTCGGAAAGGTTGTCCAATATATATAAAACGTATGAGTAAAACACCTTGCTGACTTTGTTGGCCTGAACTATACATTGTTGCCATTAATGTCAGTAATTTATGTTTTAGTTTTCCAACTTAAATTACTGTTTCAGACCAAAAAAATACGTTGTTTTACATTGAACAATTAATCGTGTTCAAGTTCATTCATTCATTCATCTTCCGAACCGCTTTATCCTCACTAGGGTCGCGGGGGGTGCTGGAGCCTATCCCAGCTGTCATCGGGCAGTAGGCGGACATCCTGAATTGGTTGCCAGCCAATCGCAGGGCACACAGAGACAAACAACCAT
>CAAKHF010004785.1:8008-19173 GCA_901007745.1 Hippocampus kuda
TTGTCCACCCCCCCCCCCCCCCCCCGCACCAAGTAACAGCCACCGCTTTCGATTCCGCCATCAAAACATAGCCGCCGGGGGCCACCGGCGCTCCGATACACCACTACACATTTTCCATGGACATCTGCCCCCGGAACGACGACAACAGCGGCGGCCATGGCGGCTTTGAGCGATTCCGCCCCAAAGGTGGCGGAAGAAATGTGAGCGTAATATCACAGAGCGGGAGTCATGAATGGAAAATGATGCGCTCAATATTTTAGAGGACGTCTGCTTTTAACGCCGCCGTGCGCTTAAGGGAGGTGGTGGAGGGGCTTAGCCGATGTTCTGTTCCAAGTTCTGCAAAGACGCACATGGTGATATGGAACAGCGTGTTGTTTAACAGTGAGAGTTGCGTTACCCTAAGTTATTTAGTGTTACATAATTGTACATTATGGTAACAAAGCTTACGGTATGCGACATCAAAGTTTTACACATGTGTCAGAGTAACACATTTACAAATCCAACAATCTTGTAACACGGCGCAGGTTGCATTACGGTAATGCAACCTGCGCCGTGTTACAAAATCTTAGGCTGTTATGTTACCAAAAATTATTGGTACATGATCTTAAGTACGATTATAGTAAGATATCGTTAGCCTGTTAGCATATTTTCCAAAGTATCTTGTATGTATTCGAGTTCCGGTAAGTAAGGTCACAGTAAGATATGTAGTAGTGTGTTGTGTTACATTAAGTGTTACATGACAGGTGAGGTTAGAGTCAGTAATTAAGTTCCCAGTAGACACACGGCAGATGCGGCGTGGTGGAAACGAAGCACGGCTGAGCGCCGTCGGCGGTCATCCGTCATGCTAACGTCGCTGTGTCACTTCCTGTGACGTTCCGCCGCTGCCTTAATGCATATGCTAGCCGTGGCCCATAAACGCGGTGTGAAGGCTCATCTGTTGACTTCCTCATTAAAGCCGAAACCCCGGCGAGCACAGTCACCTTTCATGAAGACAGGTGAGGCGGCGGAGGGTTGGGGCTGGATGGTAACGGGGCGGGGGGAGTGGAGGGGGTTTATTCACCCGAAGCCAGCACCTTCGTCTACTTGACACCGGCCCATTACCGCCTCCTTAATTTGTTGCGGCAGCGTGACAAGTCGCAGTCAAAGAAGCGCTTACGAGAAGGAGTGAACAAAAGCATTGCATTATGGGGGAGGGAGGTAGGCTATATAGCCACATTGGATCACCAGCACGAAGCATCTGGAGGTGGGCTTCTGTTTTTCCTTCTCGTATTGATGGCCATTGGATGAGGGGGTAGCAGTTATTAAAACATTTAATTTAATTCAATTAAAATTTTAAAAATCGGTAAGTTAGGGTCTATACCAGTATGTTGTGTTAATGTATGTGAAAGTACTATGGTACTTTACAGAAAGTCAGGGCAGATATGTAACAGTATGTTGGTGTTACATCACGGTAAAAAATATGTGCCTGTTACAAAAACGTACATTACCATCACTTACAAAACGGCCTCAATAAATCTATTTAACAGTACATTTCAGTACCACAGTAAGGTATGTCTCAGTTTGTTGTGGTACAGAAAGTAATATTAAACAAAATACTCATAATATAGAATAATCATATCTTAGTACATTATTAGGGTTGAAGTCACAGTAAGATACAATAGCTATGTCATGGTATGCCGTGTTACAGTAATGTTACAGTTAAGTACAGTTACATAAGCTCAGGAGCAGTATGTTGTGGTAACATAATATATTTAACAGCTTGCAAGTACATGATGGTAGGATGACAGACAGTCACAAACACATACATTTCCACCATGACGCATGTAATGGTATATTTATGTAACGGCATTACACAACCTTAGATTGACAAGTAACGTCCCAATTGATAGACTGTATGTGACGGTATGTAGATTCCGAAAGTAATAAGAGTACTTTCCATTAAGTACGGAGATAACATGTAACAGTATGTTGTGTAACGGTTACAATGTTACCATTCCAGTGTGTCACCAAAACAGGCATTTCTGCCAATTATTTAAGAGCATGACGAGTTATCATAATAAATTCATTGGTGCAATAAGGTAGCGCGTGTCAGGTCACCGTCCATACATTATGTAATATGTTGTGCGACAGAAAAGAAGTAACACTACACCGAGTCAGGTCAAAGTAAGTAATTAAATTCCTGGATTATTCACCCGGAGCCAGCCGGCACCGGCATCGACTTGACATCAGCCCATTACCGCCTCCTTAATTTGTTACGGCACCATGATGAGTTGCTGTCAAAGGAGCGGACAAAAGCTGCATTGCATTATGGAGCAAGCGAGGAGAGATCATCAGCCATGTTGGATCAGCAGCACAGATCATCCGGAGGCGGACCACCGCACTTGTTTTGCCCCCCATGTGATTGACAGCCAGTGGAGGAAGCGCGCTAGCGGAGGGGCTGTCCACCCGTCTGTCCGTCCCATCATGAGCGACCAGAGGGCATTTCCTACAAATTTGACACCCACATCCACGAGGAGCGGTGAATGATTTGACGTGATTGCGCCGAACAAAAAAGGTTCGAGTCGCTCTGACCCCATGTCACTCCCGAGCCAATATCCCCGGAACGACGGGGCCTCTGAGAATATGGTCATGTCTGTCACGCTTGGCTCCAATTTGGGACTCAAAGAGTTGGCGATCTCACCAAAACAACACCAATTATTTTCTCCACACTTTGGATTTGACTTCATTTTATCACCGACTTCTGAAAAGAAGCCGAAGAGTGAGTTGACGTCGAAAGTACTGCTACCAACACAACATTTAAACCAAATCAAGTGTTGACGTTATCACAAAAAAGAAGTAACGTGCATAGTACGCGGAAAAGAACATGGCAAGGTGTAACCTTATGTTAGCGTGTAACATTCCATTGTATTACAAAAAAAAAAAAAAACTATCACATATTTAGTAGTGTGTTGCGTTACATAATAGTTGTAATATTTCACTGTTTGGTTACGGTAAGGTCACCCACCGTTAGCTATATAACGCGATTTTGGCTAGCAGTCTTATGTTACAGCTGCATTCATAACATTAAATGATGTTACAAAACCTGACATCATGTCCCTTTCATAATATTTCGGCGAATTATGAAGAATGTATGAAAATAGTTCATTGACACATATTTCACTGTTCCGTTACGGTACTGTCATCCACCGTCAGCTATGTAAAGGAATTTTGGCGAGCGGTGTTATGTTACCGCTGCGTTTATCACATTACATGATGTTACAAAAATGGACTTCATGTGCTTTTCATACTACTTCGGCGTATTATGAAGAATGTATGAAAATAGTTTGTTGCATTTTCATACATAATTGTTTACTCCGATGCTTGTGCAGTTATTTAAGTGCAATTTGGAATTGTTTCATGTGTCCTGTGAATGCAACCAGACATATTGGCTGCGTGTCAACTGAGACGTACAAAGAAATAGACATCAGAATCACACTTTACGTCGGATTTGCGTATGTGGACCTTCAGGGTAAATCCAACTTAAAAAGCAGTCGTATGCGTCATGTCATGTTTTGTTACTTGATGATCTTAGGCTTCCTCTAAAATCTAAACACAAAAGAGAGCTTCTCGCCTGAAGAGTGTTACTTAACGTTAATAAGCCCGCAAGTCAACACTGATATCATCACAGCGAGTAAAAAGTCTCAGTGTTGATTAGCTCACAAGAGAAGAAAATCACATTTATTCCCCATTTAGGTTTTCTGCCTGCTTGAATATGCACCAAAAGAGAAAAGAGAGAACAGGTTTCTTCTTATTATTCATTGTTTGATCAAAGCGTCGCTGCCGGAGCGACTAAATGGCGGCGGGCGCGTTGAGCAGTGCGCTCAAAATGGCTGATAATGAGCGCGGTGGACGTGCGAGCTGACTTGACGACAAACCTGACACTAAATCCGCTTGAGTAAACTCGCAGCAACTGAAGGGAAAAAAAAAAGCTTTTGTGCTCAAATTCCTTTGTTGGTGATTTCCGCGGTGTGACACATCTCATTCGGAAAGGAAATACTTTGATGTTTTAAAGCGCTTGATGGTCCAGAAATCATGACGGTGGGATTTGTATGACAAATGACAATTGTTTAGATTTTTTTTTTTTTTTTGCTCCAATGGAAAATAAAACCCACATAAACATCGGACATCCTAAAATCATAAATGGGATTGACGATCGATTGGTGATGTAGTAATAAACAAAAAAAAAAACACACAAATAAATACAAAAATAACATCTCATGAATCTAACCTTCAGCTAAAAACGTAGGACATTAAGTATGAATTTAAGTGACACCACATGCGCAAATAAAACAGCATGATCAAAATCAGCATTATCAGACAGAAGACAGCTTTTGGAAAAATATGAATATGCCCAGCACGTGTCAATTAAACATATTCAGTGGTCGGATATGGAGTGCGAATGAGAATAGAAAGAATTGAACAAACGACTAAATCTGAATTCGGCTGTCCACAAGATTCAGATCGAAATCGGACATGAATGCGATATCCGTCAAAGCCAGTGCAGATTAAACAGATCGATTGATCGGCTATACCGTGTCATCAAAAATATAGGACGTATAAACCGGTGGCATTTAAATCATCGTGCTATAAGTTTCCGATGACAACATTTTTCAACAGTGTTGTTTATTCGCACATTTTTGCTAGCAGCGGTCGTTCACTGTCCAAGCGACATTCCGAGTTGTCCTCGTTTTTTTTTAAATGGCGTCTGCCTCTCCGACAACCTCATGAACATGCATGAGCGCCATCGGATCAATACGGACGGTTTAATCCATCTAGAGCTCCCACGCGTTTCTTCCGCCGTCGGGGTCAGCGTTCGGCGCGACAGCTCAGCCGCCGCCCCGGAGGGTCATCGACTGGATGGTGACCCCGCCGAGCACCCATCGCCCCCTTGGGGTGTCCACTGTGGAAGATGCCAATTCTCTCCAACTTTGATGTAGCGCTGTCAGTGCCTGGACCACGGCGTCCTGTGTTTATTTAAGGTAGGCATGTGGTGGGGTCGCACTCAAAATGGAGATGGGCGTGAATCGGTGTGTTTTTCAAATAATAGGTTCAGCTATGTTCTGCCTCCAGGCGAATCGGCATGGGTTGAAATGTAATCCAATTTTTTCTGTTTGGGATTCTTTGGAGACTGTCAACTCTTCCTTCATGTTGGCGGCGACGAGGCGCTGACAGTGAACTCGAAATGTGCAAAAACAAGACCAAGGCGGGAGAAAGTCTAATGGCGGCAGCAGGAGAATTCCCAAGCAGCGTGTGAATTATTTAGCGCGTGCGGTGAGAGTGTAGCGCATGAAGCCACGCTGCTCGCCAAGTGCCAGTCAGACTGGATGAGGAGAGAGATTGGTCGCGCAACAAACATTCAAAGTGTGTCAAAGGGCGAGCCCGGCCGGCGCTCTGCTTCCTCGTCGCCGAGAACTTTGCCTCGGAGTGGGAATGAGAGTGCTTACTATTCGCGTTTACATCACCGTATTGTACCAACAACATATGTCACGATCGGCATTTTCAAGTGTTTGTCAGCAAAGGTCTACAATACTGTATTATAAGTCACAATATGTTGCAGTATGAAAGGTTATGGATAAGACCAGTTGAGTTCACATTTCATAGTCTGTTGTCTTACAGGAAGTGTTACTTAACTACAAATGTGGTTATGCTACGTTGTGTAAAATAATTAAATGAACCACCAATTATGTGAACATGTTGTGTTACGCTGTTACAAAAACGCCACTTTACCCTAATTTACATCACCTCACCATAAGTTATTTAACATACGTAGTGTTACAGTGTGTTACAAAAACCAATATTACCATCAATTATGTAACACTATATTGTGTTACATTCCATTGTTACCAAAGCCCATGTTAACCATGGGCTCTATCACATGTGATGGTATAGTAACAATTTGTTACTGAAACTTAAATTACTGTACATTGTGTAACAAAACAAAAAAAAAAAAAAAAACAACCTCACCATAAGTTATTTAACATACGTAGTATCACAGTCCATCCATTTTCCAATTCGCATTATCCTCACAAGGGTCACAGGTAGTGTTAGTGTGTTACAAAAACCAATACTACTATCAATTATGTACGCTATGTAGTGTTACATTACACTGTTACCAAAACCCATGTGAGCATGGGCTATATAACGTGATGGTATAGTCACAATTTGTTACGAAAACATAAGTTACTGTACTTTGTTACCTTATGCCACATTTCGCATTGTGATGTTACAGAGTGTTACATGACGCTCGCCCAAAAACATGTTGCCCGAAGTTATGTAACATTATGCGGTGACGCATGTCGTGATGAGCTTGTAATGGTACGCCAGTGCCGTGAGTCGGCTCACAGTGAGATGTCATGATTGACTGTCTTGCAGTGCCCAAAAAAAAAAAAATCCTCTGAGATATGATTACAGAGAGAGAACAGTACTTTAGGGAAATGCTGTAAATGTCGTAGTTTCCTGTTACAGTGAGCGTTAAATGAACAAATTATGAGGACGTGACAAAATATAACCCTGTTGTTGTCATCATCAGTATTGGTCAGAATCTCATGCGACGATTGAAACTGCTTGACAAATGTTATGAAATAACAACAAAAAGAAATTCAAGAAAGAAAGTCCATGACTAACGCGTCAGTGTTAACAAATGCTTCGAGACGGTTATTGATATTGTAGTGTGAGTCACGGCGTACAGACCAAAGCTCCATAATGCGTACGCGGCTTATTGTAAAGAAGAAAACAGCATTTAAGTCTTCCTGTACACAAGCTTGATCTCGTTAATCTCCGAATGGCTTCCAGTTATTAAAGCGCTAATTCAGCGGATTAAAGGATCCATGAGAACACAATCCCCTTTTCCTTCCTCGGCCGGACACACTGAAGGTGGCGTAAATATTAATTAAGCACGTGTTGTGCGTATAGACGTGCCTATATGTTGCCCGCCAGCCCTCCAGCTCCCTCGTCTCCCGCCGTCCCGGTGTGACATCCACGCAGCTCATTCCCATTCGCGACAACACTTTGTGGGTAAACAAACATCTACAAAACACGACATTTCCATTTTTGCCTAACAATAAACGACGTGCGCCTTGCTTCCCAGGCTTGGATGTGCTTCTCAGCGCCTCTCATTTTATCGTCTGATGCCGTCTTTTCATTTCCACCGTGTTGCGCGCGGCGCATCTTGCATTCGCCATACAACATTAAGCCCGCCGCTAATAACACTGGAGGCAGCGCAAACTGCTGATGGCGGGAGTTTGTCGCCGCGTCCCGCGCTCAATGAAAAGTTCGACGATGAAGCCGTCTGTTCTCCAATTTAATAACATCCGCCTGTATTTTAAGAGTTTAAAAAAAGGAAGGAGCCATTAGGAAAATGAAATCCCTTGATAGAAAACAGGAAATTGAAACCTGAAAATCACACGTGTTACCAACATGTACGTACAGTCGAACCTCGTTTCAAAGTACCTCAAGGGACATAGCGAAATTGTAAGTTATAACGGTCGGTCGTCGTAACCATTTCCAATAAAATGGCCGCCAACTACAATGTATAAGACAGCATGGACATTTATAGAGATAAAAACATTAACGTGTAATACAATATAAACATGTCCATTACAAATACGTGTACGACTTTCCCAACTCGGCCGAGCATCGTCTGGCAGATTGCCTTTCGAAAGTGAGAGACAAATTCAGCCTTCACAGACTTTTGCTGTCTGGATTTGCTTGCGTTTACCAAACATGTTCTGAGACCGTGTGCGCCGTGCCTCCGATCGTACAACAATATACATTGTGTTCCGAAGCAAGGTTGCGGCAACAATGAGGTTCCCATGGTTCGTTTAAACGAAGGCCTTTTCGCTATTTTGTGGGGGAAATCTGGTCGTTACAAAGACGTTATAAATGTGTTCGCCGTAAGTAAAATCGGCAAATGAATGACATGAAATCGGGACTTTAAAATGTGAACGTTATAAGGGTGAACGTTATAGGGCTGCGCATTACGGTAACAAAGCTCACAGTACGATCTGTAGTTGTTACACTGGTGGGTCATGAATCAATGTTAAGTTACTCTGTTACAAAAATATACATGACAGTAAGCAGTCAAATATTTGGTGGTACCATTTAGTGTATGTAATATTACATGACGGTAAGTACGGTCAGTGGGGCTGGTGACTTATATTTGCGGTCAGAAACGAATCAAATATGCTCGTAAATTCATCTGTGTGGCCCAGTATCAACTGGTTCATGAACCAGTTGAAACCAGGCCGCAGACCGGTTTGTTGCACGTGATGTAACACAGCTTCGGACGTCACCATTATACAATACATACAATACAATACATGCTGATTTATATAGCGCTTTCACAACAGCGGCAGCTGTAACAAAGCGCTTAACAAAACAGTTAACATAAAGTAAAATAATAAACACAACACATAACATAAAACTTATGACACATTACATGTCATGTCAGTCATGTACCAGCACATGACAGTACAGTCAATGTTATTCTACCCGAAATGACATCACATTATATTGGACTGTTACAAAAACGTAGGCATTAGGCATGTTGTGTTGCAATCGGTTGCGTTATGGAACGTCATGGACTTGGGCGGCCGATTGTAAAATCAAGGAATTCATTTTGACTTCTACCTAGACGCGTTTGGTTTTACGCACGCATCACGTACGGCAAGTGTGTCTCTCTGTATTGGATTTTTCTGCCTTGTGATAGGCTACAGCGCACTTGTGACATGGGAGGGGCGAAGCCGTTTGAGCGGTGACAAGTGTCGCAGGATTACAATTTAATTCCTGATAGCTTCTTTGGTAACGCTTTAATTCACTACCTGCGCAGCATCGCTTCCATTCTAATCTCATTACGCGGTGATGCTGGATGCCGACCTCTAATTGAGCGATACCTCGCATTCATTATTAAATTAATGAACTTAATGGACTTCTTTTGCAAATTGCAGAAAGACCCCCGGCAGCCACCTTTTTACAGACGAAGAAAAAAAAAAACATTCCAAAAAAAAAAAAAAAAAAAAAACAAGAGGAAGCGTGCGGCCAATTAAGACGACCGCTGTGACACTTCATCACCATCTCATCCTCGTCGTCGTCCTCTGAAAATCTCCTGCGGGGCCACATGCCAAGACTCCCTTTTCCATATGATCTCAACATAAACGGAGGAATGTAGGGCATGAACGTGTGCGCGTATGTGCATGTTTTTTACGTGATCCGCTGCTCATTCAGAATTATTTTGATCCAATGCTTCTCTTTGTCTCCCACTGCCCCGATTATTTTTTTTTTCACGGCAATTCCAAGGGAGTGTGAATTATTTGCTGATTGTCAGTCTTTGCCGGTGGACTTGATCGCTATCCTCCTCCAATGACAAAGGCTATTGCTACACTCCACTCAGTGTAACAGACATTAACAGTGTGATGTATTCCAGTAAGTGTAACATGATCGGGGATTTTAGCGAACGATTATAAATCCAGTCACTTGAGAACAGACTCGTTAACCATGCTGACCTGGTCCAAAACGTGATATCACAATATGCCCTATAACGGTCAGGTCAACTATGTAACAGGTTCTGTTGCGCAGGTTTTACAATTACGTCACCATTTGTTTCAGAAATGCATATTTTCATCACACAATATGTTGTTACCAGAATGGTCTTTGGAAAATGTGTAAGTGATCTCATAGTACATTGGTACCTCTACTTACAAAATTAATTGGTTCTGGAAGAAATTTCTTAAATAGAAATGTTGTAAGTAGAGACGCGTTTTCAATGTAAATGGCCTAAACCGTTCCAAGACCCCCAAAATTCAGACATACTTTTTTTTCTAAATCATAACAATGGATCAAAATATCTAAAAAATACATGTTACAATTAGATTATTGCACAATAAATGAAAGTTGTGAATAATGTAAAAAAAAAAAAATGAATAAAAGAATAGTGTAAAAAATAAAAATGATGGTCATTTAACTTTTAACTGCGTCCTCACCGTTTTTTGCCCTTTTTCGTTCATGTTCTCTCTCAGAAGTAGTTTTTGCCTGGCGTTTTGTTAAGAACTGATCCAAGGACATTTGTTTTCGTTGCCTTTTCACAATCCTTTCAAAATGTCCAAGGCAAACATCAGCATAGTGAGCGATCGCCGGACTGGTGAACACTTTTTCTGGGTGATTCACATTGACGTAAAACACCGAGGGGCGAATGAAGAGGATGCTACATCGACACATATCTATTTATCTCTCAACACAAACAGAAACAAATGGTAGAGGTCCCTCTTTGCCAATGGGATGCAAGGATGATGCTCGGGAATAGCCAATGGCAGAGCAGCTATCAGTATGTTGCATTCAGGAAACAAAGAGCTGCGAGTAGTAGTCTGTACTTTTTTTTATTTTTACCTTTCGTATCTTGAAATTTCTTTCGTAACAAGAGGCAATATTTTTTCTGTTGAGGCACTTCGTAGCTTGAAGATTTCGTATGAAGAGAGGTTTGTAAGTAGAGGTACCATTGTATGTGAATCAGTTGTGTAACAAGTGTGTTCTGATACAGTTCAGTGTTACCAATTATGTCACATTACTTCTTGTTACATGCATTTTTGTGTGTTACGTAACAGCATGTTGCACTGTGTGTTATGTAACAGCATGTTGCACTCTCGCAGTTTATGTAACGGCCCATACAGCAGGTCCAATAAACTAAGTCGAGTCGTTTTAACTTACTCGAGCATGCGCTCGAGTAAGTTTTCCGTTTGACAGTCGAAGATGGGAAACGGCGCTCACGGCCAGCTCGCCGTCGCCTTCCTCTGAAAAGCAGTTAAAGACTCGCATTTGAATGTTGAAGTGAGCCCGGGCTGAATAATATATGACATAGATTTGGTGGGCAGATGAAAGCACGGCATCTGCATAAGCGGGCGAGCGGGCGGCCGATCGATACGTCTCCAGCTCAAATGGCCAGTCCTGATAAGGCTATTGAGTTTTCTTTTAATTAAAAAGCACGCCAGAGCGCGCGCTGTCAAAGCGTTGGAGCTCACCGACGACCCAGATGAGGAAGACGAGCCCCTGCCGCCGACGACTTTTTTTTTCCTTCCTTTTCTGTTTTTTTTTTTTTTTTTTTTTTTTTTTTGCGGCGTGGTGGCAGAAAACGCTCG